>CM056588.1:9341929-9494429 GCA_029721435.1 Gymnothorax reevesii
CGGGGATCGAACTCGCAACGTGATAGTCACTTCTGCTTCGCACCGCGATGCTTTTACCGAGTGAGCCATCCAGCAGCTGGAGCAGCAGAGTTTTAGCCCATCTAAGCGTGATAGTTTCACCTGCCCAACACCTGTAAACTACAGTTTTCTGTATTCCAGCACTTTTCGAATGTTTTACTACCTCTGTCCAACTTTTCTGGAACATTCTGCAGGCATTAAGATCAGGATGAGCGTGGATTTCTGAAAGAACAATAATCTTGATAAAATAAGACACGGATCTTTTGTCTTGCACTGTTTTACGAGTCAGAAATAATTTTTTAACTGTTTTTCATTTAATAAGGGTCATGTGGTGGATGATTAACGAATCACTGCTTTCTTTTTCACTTGCAATTTCCATCCCACACAAGGAGGTACAAATGGAGCAATGCATTTGCCAAGGCTTTTATCTAATAATCAATTTTGAAGCAAAAAAAAAAAAGAAAAGAATGAATTATAGCTCACATGTGCCAATGAAAAGACTCTTTATAGAATGCAAGGTTAAATAACGAACAAAAAGAAAAAGGAGACTTGTACTTAAAAGGATTTTTCCAATTCTTAATTAAGTAATTTTGCCAAAAGCCATTATGTAGCATGACTACGCATAATAGAACAGCATGTTAAAACAATCTCTAAAACTCTGACTTATACCTTGAAAACCACATTAAAGCAATTTACTGCCTTTTCAATACACTTTTCATTGCCCATTGAAAAGAATAAAAGGCAAATGGAATATGAATCAAAAATGATTTTAAACTTCTCAAGGAAAGCACATAGTAATCAGCCTAAACCCATTAAATACTCCTGGATATAAGCCGTCAAACTAATCAATGCCAGATGTGACCCCAGAAGACCAAAGCAAAGTGGTTGTGGATGGTTGTGCTAAAGCCGAAGCCCTCAGTCCAGGAACGTTTCCATCGCTATCAAAGGCAATCAAATTTAGCAAAGAGAAATTGGCCGAGAGCAGGTAGAGGAACACATTCAGAGGTTGATAAATCATTTGCTTAATGGATTCGGACCATGACTTTGGCAGGTATAGCCTCTTTCCCCGAGGGAGCAGGCGGAGAGGAACATGACGTCTGTTCCTCACCATTGCAGCGCATCGCTGTGCAGCTGTGGCCACAATGTGATTGGCTGTGACACTGGCTGAGGTGGGAGAGGCTGTACCTGTCTCAGCCAAAACTGGTCAACTGGTCACCCGCATGCTGTCATTACCATCAGTGCATGCAGTAAATTAACATTATGAGGGGTTCTTATAAGCACACTGCAGGGATGACCTTTCTCTGGAATCTATTTCAAAGCACATAAAATGGTTGTCAACATTTTTAAAAAGAAGTATATGACCTCCTGTTCCCTCCCCAGAAAAAGTTGGGTAGTACCAGAAGTGGTTTGTTGGTGGTGTCAAAGGCCTTGGGTAACTTCTCCTTTCAAGGCTTAATTATCTAATCTGATTGCAGTTTACTTTGTCTGATCAACAAAAGACAAAAAGACTAATTGGCAGAATGGCAGTCAAATTTATTTCTGAAGCATCACTGTGTATGACATCACAACGTTATGAGGCATTCTCTTCTGCGCATGAACAACAATGTAAAATATCAGTATGTCTTTTAAATATTCTGCCCTCAAGTAACTCAAGACATGGCACAGATTAGGCTGTATTTTGATTCTGGGCAACACGGTGGCAAAGTGGTTAGCACTACTATCACAGCAAGAAGGTTGTGGGTTTGAATCTGGCCTGGGTCCTATCTGTGTGGAGTTTGCATGTTCTCCCCGTGATTGCCTGGATTTCCTCCTGGTACTCCGGTTTCCCCCACCCACAATTATAGGAACACTCATACCAGTACCCCTGACCAAGGAACTGGCTTTAGAACTGGAGTTGGTCCCTGGGCGCTGCTCTGTCGCTGCCCACTGCTCCTAACTGTAAGATGGATCAAACGCAGAGGACAAATTACCCCACGGGGTTCAATAAAGTATATCTTAGATTGGCAGATTTTAGTCTGGAGTGGGCTTATTAAGCAATAAGGTACGAGAGGCTGTGCTACACTGCCATCCATAATTATTGGCACCCCTGGTTAAGATGTGTTCTTTACCTTCTAATAAATTCAGTTTTTTTCCTAAATAATATAGGACCACGATGAAAAAAAGAGGAAAATCCAACCTTTAATTCAAGTGCATTTATTCAGTGAGAAAAAAAATCTCACAGTAAGAAATAATTATTTTACATCAAATCATGTGTGCCCCTGATGTTAATACAATGTACAACCCCCTTTTGCCAACAAAACAGCACCTAATCTTCTCCTATAATGTTTCACAAGATGGGAGAATACAGAAAGAGGGATCTTTGACCATTCCTCTTTGCACAATCTCTCTAAATCATCCAGCGACCTGGGTCCTCTCCTCTGCACTCTCCTATTCAGCTCACTCCACAGGTTTTTAATGGGGTTGAGGTCTGGGGACTGAGATGGCCATAGAGGAGCTTGATTCTGTGTCTGGTGAACCATTTCTGTGTAGATTTGGCCACATGTTTAAGGTCATTATCTTGCTGAAAGACCCAGTGAGGATCCATCCTCAGCTTTCAGGCAGAGGCCACCAGATTTTGATTTAAAATGTCCTGGTATTTCAAAGCGTTCATGATGCCATGCACCCTAACAAGGTTCCCAGGGCCTCTGGAAGAGAAACAGGCCCACAGCATCACCGATCCTCTCCCATACTTCACAGTGAGCATGAGGTGCTTTTTTGCACACTCATCTTTTGTGTTCCGCCAGACCCACTTAGAGTGTTTGTTGCCAAAAAGCTCTATCTTGGTCTCATCTGACCAAAGCACACGGTCCCAGTACTGCTTAGCGAACTCCAGAGGTTTGCGTTTATGATTGTGAGTGAGAAAAGGTTTTTTCTGTGCATGCCTCCCATACAGCTTGTTGGCATGTAGATAGCGTGTGATGGTTGTTTTGGAGATTTTGTGACCCCAAGGTGCTACTATTTGTTGCAATTCTTTAACAGTGAGATTTGGAGAACTTTTTATTTCTTTACCATCCTCCTCACTGTGCGTGGTTGCAAAATAACCCTGCGTCCCCATCCAGGCTTGTTTACCACTGTTCCAGTTGTTTGAAACTTCTTAATTATTCCTCAGACAGTAGATATGGGCAGGTGCAGGCGAGTGGCTATTTTCTTGTGGCCATTGCCTGACTTGTGAAGGTCGACACACATCTGCCTTACTTGAATGGTGTATTCCTTTGTCTTTCCCATGTTGAAGAGTGGATAAGAGAAATGGCCTCTGTGTCACGTTATATTTATACCCCAGGGAAACAGGAAGTGATGAATTACTAATTAAATGTTCCTAGATACTCTGATCAACTTTGTAAACTACTGTAGAAATGACAGAAATACTTAAATTACATTTATTTCCTAGGAATTGTTAGGGGTGCCAATAATTGTGGAACAGATGATTTTATGAAAAATAATTATTACTTAGCCAGGGATTTTTTTCCCCTTAAAATTCACTTGAGTTAAAGGTTACATTTTTCTACAATTTTCAGTGTGAGAGTATGCTTCTACAATAAAAATTGAATTTATTTTAAGACTTTTAACACATCTTAACCAGGGGTGCCAATAATTATTGAGGGCGCTGAATATTGTGCAGGTAACCAAGTCATGAGATGTTAAGTGCAATGCGCAGCGGAGTGACATTGTAAGGACAGCAATAACCTTAATAAATGCAATAAACCCTAGAATTTCACTGACTTCCAGCACTGGTGTTAACACTTGCTTGAACAACAGATGGAAGTCTGCGAAAGTTCTGGATTTTTTTTTTTGCTGTTATTCGGATTATTGCCAGCCTTTTAACGTCACATCAATTATATAAACAAAGCAAGTGGGCAATAAATTTGTCATTATCAATTCTTAATCATCATAGGCCATGTTCTGGTCTTGATTATTCAGTAAACAAATTATTTGATTTTTAATCAGGCAAAGTTAAACGGTAACAGCTTGAGAGCAATCATGTGGTTAAAGATGAGGTCACTGAAGGCTCTCTAAATATCTGATGGCACGCATTGGTTGTTTCAGTCAGTTCAACTGCCAAGACTATGGAAATGGTGGCTCATTTGTTATTTGGTGAGGGATAACTACAAGTGTGAATGAATAAGTTAATGAGTTTTGTATTTTGTGCAGATGCTGAAGTGTGATCTGTGAGTGATATGGGGGAGGAGAAAGCTGACGAGGGGAGATGGCCCCCTAATGTTATCTTAAAACTGCGGGCTGTGATACACAACAAAACATGATTTATAATACATTATAATATGTTATAATTAGCTATGAAATTGTTCTCTCCCTCCGCACAATAGCTGGTGTGTCGTGAGCGATCCTGCACAAAAAAAAGATTTAAAAAAAGGCCACTGTGCATCACCCAGGTAGATGGCGCACATTGGTGGTCATATGGAGGTGACATGGCCCCATATGACTGTGAAGTGCTCTAAGTGCCTTTGAGAAAGCACCATATAAATTCACTGTTCATTCATGTTCATATTTTTTGGCATCCAAACAAGACACTAACACAGCGCCAGTTATGTGCACTGTACAACAAGGGACAATTCACCCCAAAATCAAAATTTCAAGCCAACAATGAACTACTTACAACAAGTTATGCAAATCATCTTGAGTACATGAGTCATGATTTCTGAAAGGAGACATTTCTTTTGAGTTTTACAAATTAATTAACTAATTTATTGGCTCTTTCTGCACCCAAAGGGCTACCTCTCTTACATTTGAGAGAAGGCAGATATCTCCACAGCCCCTAAAACGTGGTAACTCACACCAAAAATAAAATCTAGAAGGATGAATGACACTAAATATGTAATTTTGCTTTTGGGGTGAACAGTCGCTTTAAGTAACAGTAAACATTGAATTTGGCGCATATTTAAGGTTAAAGGTTAAAAGTAATACATTAGGGTACAAACATTTCCTCACTCAGGGGTTGGTGCGTTCGACAGTGCTGTTATTGCTGAAATACAGGACTGACAGCTTTGTTTAGATTAGGTAACATGAGATCATGAAACATCAGATTAGGACTAGATATGAAATTAGATTCAATTGATTAAACTGGGATTAATGACTAACCCTAAAAGAGGATATTCCTTCAGATACAGAATGAAATATTCGTAATGTTTTGCACAGTGTAGATAATAACTGCAAACTCACACAAGACCAGTTTGCATTGAGGCCCTGGGGGGGAGGCTGTCCTTTCACAAGCACGTACATGCAGAGCCTTCAAAATGGCGTTGCAGAGACAGAATCTCAGTTGACCTCTGCTGATTAGTCTGTTCCCACAGGTGACCGGAGGCCATGTTAGCCACGCTCAACATCGATTTGGGATTTAAAACAACTAAAGCGGAGCCTCTCTGGAATTTTACCGCCATCCTCAATCCTTGGCAGGACGGATGTTGACATCTGGCCCAATGGGAGATAGATTATTGTGACCTGTGCACCCGGATGAGATTAGCATAGCTCGACCGACCCTGCAGCTGATAGCACATAGGTCTGGCCCCAGTCTGTCCTGTGTGCGACCCCATCTATCTGTGTCTGCCTTGTAATACTCCCCCCCCTCCCCCTCCCCCCATCAACCATGGATAAAATATGATGTGGCATCCAAAAAAAGAGCCAGGATCCAAATGGACAGGTACTGGTCAGAAAACATCAGCTAAATCCAGAGATTATTGCTGTGTTATGCTATGATTTTAGAGTCCGTGCATCGGCAGGACCTGACAAAGTCTCTGTAGCGTCCCTGGTTTCAAACGGCAGACATATTTTTAGAGGAGAGATCTGCAGAATATGAAATATTTAATAACGGTAATAACCATGCCAGTCAAATCTATTTCCATGTTAAGTTCTCAATTAGGTGCCGGAGTGCATAAATATTCATGAGGGCAGGTGGGGGCGAGAGGGTTATACGGAAACACTCCCAGTGGAGTTGAATTAACTCTGAGGTTAGGAGCTGTGCACCGCTGTTGCAACAGGAAGTTGAGAAAGGGTCAGGGAACTTTTGGTTAATTCAGGGGCTGTGTTCATATTTCCTGGAGCTCAAGGTCATTTTTACCCTGACTCACAGCAGAAAAACTTTCATTCGTTCCCGACTGGTTCAAACCCTTCAGCAAAACGCTTGTGTTATAAATACTGCTCTGTGACATGGGAAAGATACGAAACATTTCACATGGCTGCTCCATAACATGCCTGCGCATTTTGAAACATCACCCAGGTTTTAGGATGTGACATTTGATCTGCATCACTGAAGTACAGTCCTAACAGTCACATCAATGTGCAAAATAGAAGGTTGTTATGAACTTGAAACTGAAACAAGAGGGACTCGGGTGAAAGGAAGGCACAATTAAATGAATTTGAACTTTTAAAACACTTTATATGATTGTCATGGGAACACATTTGTAGTATTTTGAGCATGAATTAACAAAATTCACGCCCACCAAATTGATCAGGAAGAATTTAACAAAAATGAATATTGGACTATGGGTTACGGAATGTGTTTATTTTGAAAAAATAAAAAAGTACAAGATGTTGGTATTCTGCTCATATTCCATAATCAACCTTTCATATAATGTAGGTTAAGTGTTACAAATCATGACTGACGGTATACATAATGCCTTTAAATAATAAAGTGTGTTTGCACACTGTGCCATATTTCAAAGCAGAACACTCGCTTGGTGCCAAAGGGTCCCATAAATAGGTGCACCCATATTATGGGATGTTTTTTTAATGTAGTCAGAACTGTGTGCTTCCATTACCATACCCTGGGCAGCACAACATTCATCTTGTGTCGCCATAATTCTATGTGCAGCACCCAATAAAAAAATAATAAAAAACATGACTATCTGTCCTCCCAGAGCTGTCTGGCCTGCTGTGGGCACTCCTGATATTTTATTATTTTATTATTTTTACAATGCATGAATAACTGAGAATCTTTCCCCGAAGCCCCCAGTTTAAAGCAATGAGGTCACATCCATCGGCCTCATTTCGCTGTATATATGACAAATGATAGAATATTCAGGACTAAGAACCAGTCTGCCCGCGGTAGGTTATATAAATGATTTTGGATGCTAAAATTAATGTAACATGACCGGAACAGTAAGTCACAGGAATATCTCCAAAACAGTAATTAAAATTTACTGCAAAATTTCCCAAGCAGTAATTTTAAGTTACAGGAATATTACCTGTTGAGTAACCCCAAGTTGCAGGAATATTAGCTGCTGGGTAACTCCAGGTCCTAAGAAAATTAGCAGTGGGTAACCCTGAGTCGCAGGAATATTAGCTGCTGGGCAAGCCCGAGTAGTGGGAATATTAGCTGCTGGGTAATCCTGAGTTGCTGGAATATTAGGTGCTGGGTAACCCTGAGTCACAAGAATATTAGCTGCTGGGTAAGCTAAAGTTACAGAAATATTAGCTGCTGGGTAACCCAGAGGTCACAAGAATATTAGCTGCTGGGAAAACCCATGTCGTAGGAATATCAGCCGCTGGGTAACCCAGAGGTCATAAGAATATTAGCCGCCCAGGGTAATGCCAAGTCACAAGAATATTAGCTGCTGGGTAACCTCGAGCTGTAGGAATGTTAGCTGCTGGGTAACTCGAGTTACAAGAATGGTAGTTGCTGGGTTACCCCGAATCAGAGGAAAATTAGCAGCGCACAAGCCTCAACTGGCACTTCACCTCCCAAATTTCATTCAAATCTCTTTAGTCTGCCCGCAGTACTGAAGCAGCTCACCTCTTACTCGTGTGGGGTTTCTGTGTTAAATCAGCCTTCCATTACATGATTCAATTTCATGCTCTTTGCCCCATCATGCAGACAAAGTGATGCAACACTGGGACACATTTACATACGTAATGTAATATTCTGTGTCTGTTTGGCATGTTGAATCCCGGCCATGTTGGTTCCCTCCTATTTATATTGAGGGAGGACCGTTTGAGATAGACCGTGATGGAAATCCGGTTGAGGTAGTGCACTTTGGGAAAGTTACGGGTATAAATCTGCGGGTCCTTCATTTGAATAGTGCCTCCACATTTCCCTGAACACCTCCAAAGCACTACGCCGAGGCACATTATGAAGTCACCATGAGAGAGCGTTATGGGAAGAAATTTCAGGCGCTGTTAAAGGAGGGACAGACCAGCTCTGCTGTGTAATAATTACAGCCACATGCAGGATTTTCAAGGACACCAGTGTGCTCACCTCTCAGAAGTCCATGTTAGACATGTACTGTATATTTCAGGATATACACACTTACAGTACATTTAACCTGCTTCTTTGCTGATGATAATTTGTGGGCTGAGGATTAACTGGGCCTATCTCCACTTTTCATCAAAAATTATGTTCTACCATATAAATAATCTCAGTATTAACAAGTGCTATATCCTGGTGTAATTTTTTTCAATGATCGACGGTAGCTGGGAAAAACATCTAGGAAGTGCATAATACTTGAATTTTGTATGAATGTATGAATTTTCAGTCCACTTCAGTTTAAGAAGTTCTATGTCCACATTGTCCAACCAGGGAGTTGGATAAAGGGTCACCTGATCAGAACGACAACATCACTGAGCAAAGGTTCTATCCACTCTACCATTTCAAAGCAAAATCCCTCTAATATACCAAATCGAAGGTTGCAAGATGATCAAATCTGGGATATTTTAGATAGGTATGTACTATAGCACGTGAATGAAACATCTACTGCATGTCTGAAAACCCCTCATTTCCCTTATAACAATTTACTATAGTTAACTATAGTTTACTACAGTAAAATTGATGTAAACTATAATAAATTACATTTTACTACAGTAAACTATTGTTTGTTGCAAATATTCTATAGTAATTGAATATAATTGCTATAGTTTACTATAGTAGAGTTTGACTTCTGTGATTTACTTTAGCATCACTATAGCAAACTACAGAGTTACTGTAGTATATCTAAAGTAATTCCGCAAAAATACCATTGTCAGATATTCTGTTTTTTTTTCAAATTCTGTATTACCATTTACCATGACCATGTAATTTGCAGATTTGGGTGGAGACACATTGTTTTGTTCTTTTTTTAAAGAACACAAGGCAAGACAAAACTTTGTGGCTAAACATTTCAGAAAATACAAGGAGCTATCTAGGAGATAGAGTCATATACCTACAAAATTTATGACATTTGAAAATTACAAAGGTCTATTTACATTTACATTTACTTAGATCCTAGCCTTGCAGAGCAGATGGCCCTGCCTGATTCATTGTCTGAAATCCTGCAAGTCCGTCTTGCCAACTATCGTCGTCCAGCAATTTGGCGGCTAAATTTTTTACGGCCCAATCAGGAGAAAGAAAGGCGGGAGATGTAGACGTGACATCACCAGGAGACGACTTTATGTTTGAATTCAATGGCACAGCGTGTGGCGGTTGGTCCTTTCGTATGCGGTCATCAAGCTCCCTAAAGGTCGTCATGCTCTCAGAGATATATATAAAAAATAAAAAATAAACTAGAGTGGACAACATCATTGGCTGGACCAGAGTGTACACGGCAGAATTGCTCTGCCATCTTGTGTATGTATAAATGTCCAACGAGGCACATGTAGCCTTAACAGTACACATGAGTGCTGACTAATGAAGCTTGTCGTAAATTCTGATAGGCATGGAGTCAAACTTGCTGACTACAGGAGCCGCTTCTCGAGCTTGAGAATCACTTGAGTGCTCATGGATGTCATCCGATTGGCCGTCACATGATTGCTTGATTGATATGTTAGTTTACTTAAGCTGGCGTTCTGAACAGAGGCTCTGCGGCATGTACTCTTAACATCCCTCCTCCGCCCCAACTCCTCCCGTCATTTTTATCATTCTGTAATCCTGCTCTTTCATGACTAAACTGTCGTTCAATAACGATGTCTCTTCTGTTTGAGGTCATTGTTGCTGCTGACTCTGTTCTATGGAAGGGGGGTTAATAGCAGCTCCCTGCCTTCGGTTCCACACTGGATGGCCAGGGATCACTCAAACAGAACCATACCGCCAAAATCAATGTATGTTTGTATGCTTTTAATAAATATTCTCTTTAACAAAGTGTCCTATCAGAAATAATTATTTTTTGGGTGGGGAACAAGTGGGATCAATGTAGAAGTCTCACCTACTCTGCTGACCTTCATCTTTTTTTTCATACTGTCCCTGATAAATAAATAAAATTTTTTTTTAAATCTATATTGTTTTTCAATTAAACAAACATCGAATATATCGGATTTTATATGACGGATTTTCGCTTACATCGGACAAAATGTCCAGTCCCGTCACAATGCATTTCCGTTCAAAAGCACTCGTGTATACCGGACAAGCTGGTTTGCACCACGCACATACGCAGTCGCAACAGAGCAACGAAATGAAGTACGGCTTTCCTATTAAATACCGTTATAAACTGATTGAATTTAACCATAAAATGAACGCATTGTCTCCTTGTCACTTTAACTGTGAGATGAGTCCTTCGCGCATTTAACCGTGGTTTACACTGAACATGCACTGAACTCTGTGGTAAACTTACTATAAAATTAAATTTAAAATAACTAGCAAAAAGTTCCAGTTAAATTACCTGGCAAAAAAGGCTTCAGTTTATTCATTTATTATTGACACTGTCTGTATTCACCGAAACTGAAACTAGCGCATATTCATTTACATACATTAGTTTTGAGACTTCTACACTGATTCCACTTGAGGAAACACACAAAATCATCCTGTTATCCATCGAGTCTGGGCAAAGACGGATTAAATGAAGACAACAAGTAGGTATGAACACTTCAGAATGAAGTTGTTCCGACCTTAATCCACAAAGCATACATATAAATTAATATATGCATATAACGACTAGTATAGACCTGAGTCAGACTCACAGACACAGCTGAATGCAAACTTTTTTCTTTTAACGAAACGAAAACATAGGTAACAGCCATAATATAAAGGTAAGGCAATCGTAGAGCTTATTTTTTGGCTTTGCCAAATAATGGAGCGTAAATATTGTTGATTTACAATTCTCCATTCGGGTCCTTTTTTAAGTGTGAAAAGAACACAGAAAACAGAAAAAAATAAAAAAATAATATTTTGTCAACACCCTTGTGTACTGTTTAGGCGACATGTGCCTCATTGGACATTGATGCTCCCACAAGATGGCAGAGCAATTCTGCTGTGTACACTTTGGTCCAGCCAATGATGTTTTCTGCTCTGTTTTTTTTTTTTGTGTATGATTTATTTATGAGTTTTTCAAGTACTGAGTTAAATATGTAAATACATATCAATAAGTAAGAACATGATTTGACATAACATATAGAGACACACCCTCACACCAACTCAATCACACACACACATGCAACCAGAAAAACAGAAGCATCATACAAACAAACAAACAAAAAAAAAAAATAAATTAAAAAAAAAAAAGGACAAAAATTGTAATAGCTAATTGTGTGCAGTCAGAAGTGCTACAATACTACAATATGGATTGAGGATAGGAAGTTGGGCAAAATAAAAATAAATAAGATGGTGTCAGATAGCAGAGCTGCTTAGACATCAGGGTCAAAATCTAGCAGTAAGGACCTGATATGGTCTTGAAAGGGTTGCCATATCTTATTGAATTTTGAATCAGAAAAGCGGAGACAGTACCTAATTTTCTCCAGCCTCATGAAAATGAGAAAATCCTTTAGCCATCTAGAGTGTGAGGGGGGGCAGGGGCTTTTCCAGTGTGTTAAGATGACACGCCATGCAAGTAAAGTAAGGAAAGCAACATGTACAGTGCGATAAGGTCTTAAAGAAATATCACTGGGCAAGACACCAAACAAGGCAGTTAATGGACAAGGTTGGATATTGGCAGAAGTAATGGCAGAGAGTGAGTTAAAAACACTTAACCAAAAAGACCTCAGCGCAGGACACGACCAGAACATGTGACTGAGATTGGCTGGTCCCTGATGACATTTATCACAATTAGGGTCAATATTGGGGTAGATACGGGACAGCTTACTCTTAGGCCAATGGACTCGATGGAGGACTTTGCACTGCAAAACTCCATGACGTGCACAGATAGAAGAAGAATGGACCCAACTGCTAGCATGTTCCCAGACTGCAGGATCTATCTCTATACCAAGCTCTGTAGACCATATGTTACGTAGTGAATCAGAGGATGATGTTTGTTTTGTGAGAAAAGTGTTGTATAAGACTGAAATGACACCCTTGCGGCAAGGGTTAATCTCAAGGATGTTGTCAGTTATGGTGGAGGACGGAAGGGCGGGGAAGGCAGGGAAGTGATTGCGAACAAAATCTCTAATTTGCAGATATCTAAAAAAAGGTTTGATGGCAATTTGAAGTTGAGGCTTAACTGGTTGAATGAGGCAAATGTACCATTAACATAAAGATGCTTTAAAGAAATAATCCCATGGTCATTCCAAACTGAAAAGGCCCTGTCTAGCATGGATGGGATAAAAAGAGGGTTAGAGTGGACTGGACTCATGAGA
Source organism: Gymnothorax reevesii (assembly GCA_029721435.1). Taxonomy (NCBI): domain Eukaryota; kingdom Metazoa; phylum Chordata; class Actinopteri; order Anguilliformes; family Muraenidae; genus Gymnothorax; species Gymnothorax reevesii. Next base: position 9,354,470 of record CM056588.1, read on the forward strand.
GGGGTTGTGTGCAGCCCAAAGTGCCGTTTAAACTGAACCCAGATCTTAAGACAGTTTTTAACTATAATGCTGCTGGAGTGGGTCATAGGTGATGAAGTGAGTGGAAGACGCAGGAGAGACATCAGAGAGGACGGGCCACAGGTGGCCCCCTCAATCTGCAGCCATAGAGGGGGCTGGTTGCTGAAGGGGCACCAGTGCAACATAGATCTGATATTGGCTGCCCAGTAATAAAATAAAAAGTTAGGTAGAGCTAGGCCACCCAAGTCCTTGGGCCTCTGCAAAATGTCCTTTCTAATTCTGGGGTTTCTTTTGTTCCATATTGCTCTAGTTTTTTTATATCTCTGAGAGCATGACGACCTTTAGGGAACATGACGATCGTGTACGAAAGGGCCAACCGCGGCGGGCGTGCGAAGCGGTTCCTATGGATGGATCAATATCAGCAGTTTTATCAGAAATAGACTCAATTTCTTCATTAAAAGAGGAGCAAAGAACGTCACTTAAAGCTTTACTGACAGGAAACAGTGTTTTTGCTCTTCTCCCGAGTTTGATCTACCAGCTGACTCCTCTGGTCGTGAAAAGGATGTGAAGGGCTCAAAACCCCATGTGGATTGGTCGATGATGAGTGTGTCGAGAAGAACCATCGTCCAATCAGCAGCCGCTGATTTTTTTTTAAGATTCCTCCTCTGAAAACTTTTTTGAACGGCTCTTTCCCAGATGGACTTTGAAATATTTCCATGGCGGATATATGGAACTGTCCGTCAGGTGTGTCAGGTTACCTAGATCCACTATCTAAAATCATTCTACTAAAGGTATAACTGCAGGATATTATACATTACAGTCCATATAACTCCCCTGAATATAAATGTCTGAAAAGTATTCTTGGAGTGAGAAATTATGGTGCTGCAAAATTTTACCTCCCATTTTCTTCATTTTGTGAAACGTGGAGATAGTTCCAGTTAAATCTCAGCCCACGAATTTTGTGCTGTTTTAAATGATGATGTCCGACTGCTTGTGAACTGAATTCTGAGCAACATCCCCGCGTGCCATTAAATGAATGATGGCCCACCAGGAGATTACAATGTAAATAATATAGTGTGTATGGAAGCAGTCCATCGATACATCTGTGTGCGTAGCAGAGTGTGTGTGTGTTTGTGTGTGTGCGCGTGTGTGCATATGTGAGTGTGTGTGAACATGTGCATATGTGAGAGTGTGCGCGCGCATGTGTGTGCCTGTGTGAGTGTGTGCGTGGATAGGCCTGTGTGTACATGTTTGATTGTTCGGATGGATATATACAACCCCATCTCCAAAAACTTTTGGGAGCTGTGTAAAAACAGAATGCAATGATTTACAAATCACTTAAACCATAAATTTTATTTTGAAAATTGTACAAAGACAACATATTAGATGTTTAAACTGAGAATTTATGCTGTATTTAAAAAAAAATTTTAAACATCGGCTCATTGAAATTTATGGCAGCAACACATTTCAAAAAAGTTTGTACGGGGGTTGTTCATCACTGTGTTGCATCACTTCTTTTCACTACTTTTCCTAAATATTTTGGAACTGAGGAGAGCAAATGCTGTAGTTTTGGAAGCAAAATATTTTCCTATTTTTTCTTGATGCAGAATTTCAGGTGTCAACACTTGGCGGCCTCCTGCATCATATTTCTTGTTTCTCAGAGTGCCTAATGTTCTCAGTGCATAACAGGTCTGGACTGCAGGCAGGGCAGGTTCGCACCCAGACTGTTTAACTACGGAGTTATGTCATTGTAATATGAGCAGAATATGGTGTTTGCCATTGTCTTGCAGAAATAAGCAAGGCATTCCTTGAAGATGATGTCTGGATGGCAGTAAATACTATAGGCCAGAGGTTTGGAAGCAAGGCCAATACAGGTCAAAAATTTGGAAGCAACTTCAAGTTTCTGTACATAATGCCTTTCTTAAAAAGAAATATGAAATCTATGGATTTTGGGATGTATTTACTGCATGATTAGACTTTTCTTTCATTGATATGCACCATTTTCCTCTATTTACCTTTAGGTACTGCATACATTGATGTTACCAGACCATGGCTGAATAAATGTTAAGAAAAGAAAGGAGGGGCTTAGTTTTTGGGTTGAGAAGATTTGCTGGAGTCACTACTTCAGTGATTACGTAAAAAACAAATCACAGTTTGCATTATTCACTTTATGTCATGGTTTACATCCCAACGGAAGCCAATGGCAATCCAGCAGGCACTAGGACCATGGGCCTAGTAATATGGGCCTGATAATTTTTAAAAAAAATTTTCTAAATTTGCCATCTTTAATCCCACCCGAATCTGGAATGTCCAATTGGGGAACTGTGTACATGGCTTTTGCACTCTGTACATTGACAACCGCCTCTTGCCAACTCAGGATAGTGAAGAAAGTTCACGGCTCTCCTCCGAAGCACGCGTTCGTCAGCCACCCCTTCTAATGCACTCATTGGTTGAATCCTTGCAAGTTCAGAATGAGGGCAGAGAATACCCAGACATGAGAAGGTTTAGAATCTTCCTGATGAGTGCCCGTCTGGCCAACAGGAGGCGCCTAAGGAACGAACAAAGCAACTTATAATACCCTTCCTGGTGGACCCTTCCCAATTTGCATCACTATAGCGCAATGGCGCGCTATTCTGAAAAAGCTGCAGACCACTGCCGGTTGGTACGACTGGGGCTCGAACCCACGCCATGATAGTCACTTCTGCTTCGCAATGCGATGCTTTACCCGAGCGTGCCTGATAATTTGAGTAAAGACTCAATAAACATAAAATAATCATGTTTATTTTGTTGCAAAGTATGCTAATGAAACTATCATCTTTTATTGAACAAATTTGATCTTGCTTCCAAACTTTTGACCTGTAGAGTATGTTGCTTCAAAACTTATTTTATATCATTAAGCATTAATGGTGTCTTCACAGATGCGTAAGTTATCCATGCCATGTGCAATAATGCACCCCCATACTATCATACATGTTGGTTTTTGAACTGTGTGCTGATAATGAGCTGGATGGTTCCTCTGCTCTTTGGCCCAGAAGACGCAGCTTCCATGATTCACAAAAAGAATTTCTCTTTTTGATAAGTCAGACCACAAGACAGTTTCCTTAAATGAGCTTGAGCCCCAAAAGCGACAGCATTTCCAGATTTTAATTAGATATGGTTTAATATTTACAAGGCAAAATTTTAATTTGCATTAGTGTATGCAGTGTATGCAACAATAGTCGACAAATGTGTTCCTGAGCCCATGCAGAGATTTCCATTACTGCAAGCAGACTTTTTGTAATGCCTGAGGGTCTGAAGCTCGTGGCCGTTCAATATTTGTCTTCAGCCGGGTCCCTTGCATACAGAGATTTTGCCAGATTCTCTGAATCTTGTAATTATATGTTGTATCTTAGAGGAAAAAAAATTCCCAAATGCTAAGCAATTTTGCATTGAGAGACTTTATTCTTAAACGTTTAAGCTATTTGCCCGTGCAGGCTTTCACACTGAGATGAATACCCCACCATCATTGCTTCTGAAAGACTTCATATACCCTCATATGTCACTGACCTGCTGCCAATTAGTTGTGAGATGTTCCACCAGATGTATTTATTTCACATTATACTTTCTTAGTCTATTGTTGCCACTGCCCCTACTTTTTTGAAATGTGTTGCTGGCATCAAATCTTTGTACTATTTTCAATAAAATTTATGGTTTAAGTGATTTGCAAATCATTGCATTCTGTTTTTATTTACATTTTACACAGCCTCCCTACTTTTTCAGAAAAGGGGGTCGTATGAGTGAGTATGTATGTGTCCATCTGTGTGTGTGTGTGTCCGTGTGAGTTAGTATTTGCATATTTATTTGCATGTTTGCAAATGCCTGTCGAAGTACAAGTGTGATTGTGTGTGTGTGTGTGTGCATGTACTTGTCCAGGTGTGTTTGTGTGTGTGTGTTTGCATATGAATCTGTGTGTGCTTCATTTGTATCTGAGTGAGTGTGTGTGTTTGTGCATGTGCATGCGTGTGCGAGTGTCCATAAGCATGTGTGAGTGCATGAGTGTGCGCGTATGTGTGTGTACAGGCACCATGTAACACCATGACTGAGCGAAAATTTCCAAAAAAGCTTTGCAAGGTTCCTGACGGATGGACATATTTTTCCATTCAGCCGGGTGTCTGGCTTCTCTTATTTCACTCATGAGCCCAAACAAGGGGTCACTGAGCCTCCATCCCCCGCAGCTTGATCTATCCCAGAGTGCATTTCAGCTGAAACACATTTCTCAATACTAACAGCAAGTGTTGTCTCTCTGTAGTGAAGATTCAAGGGCTTTTCGGGGCCTGCTCTGTTTGTGTGGATCAGCCTCTTGATTAAAGGTATGATTAAATGACATGCTGAAATAAGCTAGTCCCCTGGACGCCAGGCAATCCAGCCGCTTTCAAAAGTCCGGCACGTAATTGCATGCTTTAAAAATGACTTCCACCCTCTAAAGTAGTAAATACAGCCATACAGAGATGATAAGGGCTGGATTATTAACCGCAGACCTCCGCGCTGATTGCATTTTAAACCATCTAACGAAGAGCGGGGAATAAGCACTGATGATTTCATTCTATAAAAAGCAAGCGGCACTGGAGGAAGTTATGGTTTTTGCATAAAGCACACCCCCAGAGCCATTGCGAGTGCACAGTTCTAGAACGTCACTCCACAAGCACACGAATAAAGACACTTCATAGTAAGCCGTTCATGCACTCTTAATCCCCGCTGAAAAAACAAAAACAGCAATGGCAATAGGTGCATGTATTAAAGGGGAAAAAAAATGTCTCCAGTCAAAACTGCAAGCCAGAGGGATTTAGCTTGCAGATGAATGGCTTATTTCAGAATCATTCTACCAGCAGGTAGCAGTGGAAACCTGAATAAAAAAGTCTTATTTAGTTCAGGTCTGAGAACCGCACCATGTATCACCGAGCAGCCGAGGAGCTGAGCTTGTGAGTGAAAAAGTTCCACGATGTAAACCTCCTGCAGGCACATCTATGGCTCCATGCATCAAAGTCATCGAGCTGGAGCGGGTTAATAAGTATGCACCCACAGTGTGTGAGAAGTCATGTGGGATTTCCATAAGATGAAGGTGCGTCGAGCACACAGTGTAATGTGACTGGATGACTGGGTTGAGAGCTGCAGGAGGATGTGGGTTTTTGATCGGGGGACCCTTTGCGTGTTCTCACTGCGCGATCGCGGCCAGGTGACGGCCTCATTACCGCCGATACATGACCCTGCAGCGAGCAGGGCCCAGCCGCGCTCATCTACTTCAGACACGGACACTGCAAACCTGCCAACCCAGAGAAGAGAAACATGACCTCCTTCACCCTTTCGATTCTACCTCCAATCGAAGAAGCAGACGAAGCTGCGCTACTTCTGACAGCTTCGCTAAGAGAATAGGCTACAGTACATGCAACTGTCCACCATTAATGAAAAAGGGAACGTGCTTCTCTTCAGGTGAAAGACACGCGCGTGACACATGATGCCCTCATGAAAAGCTGCTCACTGCATTGCAGCAGGGGGCTGGAGAGAAGAGGGAACTGTGCGGACAGGCTCCGGGAGCAGGGCGAGATATAACTGAATTTAATCCCATGGGGTCATTTGTCCTCTGCATCTGACCCATCCTATTTACTTAGAAGCAGAGGGCAGACGCAGTGCAGCGCTCACGGACAAACAGCAGTTCTAGAGCCAGAGGCTTGGGCGGGGTCAGTGGTAGGAGTCCTCCATCAGAGCAGGGCTGCCCAACGCTGTTCCTGGAGAGCTACCATCCTGAAGGTATCACTCCAACCAAAGCAAACCACACCTGCTTTCCCACTTACAGATCTTGACGAGCTGCTGATGCGCTGAATGAGGTGTGTTGAATTAGGGTTGGAGCTGAACCCTACTGGATGGTAGCACTCAGGGAACAGGGTTGGGCAGCGCTGCCTTAGAGAATGTTCTCCCGGGTGGAGAAAACTGCGGTACCCAGAGGAAAACGACAAAAACATGGAGAAAACATGCAAAGGCAAGAGATCCTTGTCAGCTAGGGCTCGAACCTGGAATCTTCTAATTCTGAAGTGGCAGTGCTGACTAATGCACCACCATGCTGCCGTAGGGAAACTAGTAGGTCGTGAGACAGGTGTTTAGAAGGTCTGGAAATCTCAGGGAGCAAAGTTTGGGGCATTAGGCAGTGAGTCGATAAGCTTCATACATCAGGTCGGTCTGCCCAAAGGTGCGTACACAGTCCCGCTGAAACCCCATTTCTCGGTCACACAGGGTCACACATCTAGCATCCTCTCACTCCACTCCAGCTGGGGCTGTGGCCCCGCCATGGATGGCCTTATCTGAGTATGGAGATGAGGAAGGAGGAAGTGTGGCTGAAGTGCATCAGCTGTGGCACTGACGGGATTACCCCCACCTCAGTTCCTCCACAGTCATTCTGACAGCAGTCCTCATACGCACACACACACACACACACACATCTCCAACGCAGACAGCTGTCGGCTGCGCCTGTGTTGGCCTGCCACCGGCTTCGGCGATGCCGCCGTTTCGCCCACCTCCCTGCCACTCCGCCCTGAGCCGCGCCGGGCCCACCGCGCAGCTGAGGTGCTGAGATTGCGCCGTAAATGACATGCGATTGTCTCGCATTTCTACTATGGCCTGTGTTGTTTTCAAAATGTCATGATTAACCCGAGTCTCTCTTCAGCTAACGCATGCCTGTGCCATCCTGTCACTTCTACCTAAATCATCAAGCGGGTTTCCGTAGCCAATCACCTCATAGCACATACCTATATTTACTCACCAGCGTGTGAATGTCCTGATCCATTTGTCATGTGTCAAGGGACTGGAACACAAATAGAAAATAAACAAAGCATGCGCTCAGATCGGTGAAAAGGAGACACTGTGGAACCAGTTTTGTCTCTGAATGGCTCCATAGTGGAAACGGAGGGTAATCCCCAATTATAACCTGCTGGATGTGCTTCAGTGAGATGCACACTGTCACATCTCAGGATTGAAAGGATAAGACGAGCTCAGGTATGGGCTGAACGTGCAAGCCTGCAGGAGGGGGACAGACACCAGGGGGAAAGAGTCAGCTTAATAGGCGTAGTTACACTATTTTACCACCAGGGGCTCAAGATGTCGCTACTCCAAGTGAAAAAAATTGAATGGAAAAAGCTGCAAATTTTACACAATATCAAGAGATAGAGCTCTACTCTTTCACTAAACTCCTCTATCCACTAAATTAGAGATGGATGGTTCTGTTCCCTTTCAGGCATAGACGGTAAGTACTGCTAGTGCTCTCCATAAAAGCGGAGAGGTAAGGCTTGGCAGGATTGAAAACAACATTTGTTTGGTAGCTTGAATAAAGCACGGCCATCTCATTTACATAATGCCTCTCCATCACTGGACTACCAACGGGGCCCTGGGAAACTATATATACGGCATACAGACAATGCAGTACCAAGAGTAAGCTGAGGTTTAAAGGAGTAGATCTATGCCCTCTAAAGCCTGTTAGCATATATTACTGCACCGCAATAAGCCATCAGGTGGGGTCCTGTATTCAGTCATTGTGACACTAATCTGTTAGCCAGAGCCTGTAAGGCCTCATATTTAGAGAAAACATATCCTGGAGGCTATATTATGGTAAACCACAGAGGAACAATAAAGTACGATCATCCTCCAGTAGGCACTGTTTATTCATTTATTTTGAGATGTACAATGCAGCCTGTTTATAGAAGCACACACAGTGTATGATAGCAGTATTTCTGCAGCCTAACCTGACCCCTTTCTTGCAGCTAGAACCCCCTTCTCTCATCTTTCTTCTTCTCTGTGAGCCGTAAAAACGCATCAAGGGGTTGGAGAAAGAGAGAGAGAGAGAGAGAGAGCGAGAGAGAGGAGATTTGCGGTTGTCCCCCGGTGTGATGCCGGGAGATAAACATGTCTCCGCTGCTCAGTAAAAGAGGCCGGCTGCCATTTTGTATAGTTTTTGCTGTAATCCCGTCTGGGCGCAGGGGAGCGGTACACGCGCTCGGTGGTGAGCGTTTCGGGGAGACCGGAGAGCGGGGGGGTGGGACACAGAGCCGCTGCTGGAGCGATGCTATCTCCCCACTGCTGACAGCTCAACTCCTGCTACCTGTCACTGATTTTCCAGGCAAAGTGGTAATGAAGATTCACCATCGGTGTTTTTTTTTTTACTACAAGAAAATTAGCACTGCAATGTATTTTCCTGTATCCCTCACATTTTCTACGCAGGAAAACTTTCTCCCTTCAAATAAATAAATTCCGCATTGACAAACGAGTTGTTATCAGCTGTAAACAGTCCCCCATAAATCTTCCATTTATTAATTTTAATGGCCTTCCTGGGCCGTTGGTTGGTGGTAAATTATTAAAACTAAGACAAAAATTTGGTCTGAGCATATTTGCTTTGTGCTGAACTGTGTGTGACAAAAGGACCCATAATAACCTGTTTGCTCTGGAACAGAATCATTGCTTCTGCCGCACTGTGACCTCTGACTTCTGACCTCCGACACACTGACCTCCAAACCAGGGAACACAACACACCTTTGGAGATGATGAGTCACAGCAGAGCCTGGACCAATCAGAAGTGAGACATCCCATATGAAAAAGATTTATATACAACTTGTAATGTTTATATGTGTTTTATGAAAAACATATATGCATCTTATAGGACATACAATATTCATAAAAAATGCCTACAAAATCAAACTTACACAATTTTACACCATAGAAGAATCATAGATGGCACTAAACCCTCATGTAAAATTATTATGACTTTTGTACTACATGACATATAACGCCAAACCTTGTATGAGAGATATAGGCAGACAAAGAATACATATAAAACCCTTAGCAAAGACATGATGAAAGTTCGTCAACAAAGTTAAGGGTTGTTTTTTTTTCATTATGATACGCCAGGCCAAGGTAATTTCCAAGCTGTGGTCAGTGATGGCATAGCGCGTTTTCTGTGGAAAAAGAATTATATTTTAATATATATAGCCTATATATATTTTTTTTTTTATTTTATTTATTTAACCTTCATTTTACCAGAAAAGTTACATAATTTCTATCCACTAAAATGGCATGCTAAAATTGGATAGTGACACCTCTGTATGAACTCATGTATTATCACCACCTGGCCTATGACAGTTTTTGTTTTTTTTTTTCACTCACACAGAGGGCTTTTAAAACCCCTCAGCAAAGTAATTCTGTTTCCTAGATAAGAAGATATTCATGACCAGAATTTGTAGGTTTCTATATTTCAGAAGTAAACACTGATTGGGAGAATTATACATGTTTGCATACTTTATGCTTTACACTTTAAAGGAACACGCCACCGTTTTTCAGTACTGATATATGTTCATCCCTGCTCTTAGACAAGTTAATGCCGACCTGTCTCGTCTTCCTCCATCTAATCTATCTCGCTAATGAAGGGTGCAAGCATGCCAGCATGTAGCTTAACACAATGCTTTCATTAGGATCCAAGCATGTCTGAAGTTGGAGGCAACCAAGCTCTTCCAACACTATTTAAATATGGTTACCCGAGTTGTTACAAGACCCAGGAACTCTACTTGTGAGTACTTCGATATTAGAGCAGTGGGGAGACATTAAGAGAGAGGGAGACCAATCACTGAGGAAATCCTCCCATAGAAACACATTGCGGCCATTCTGAACGCAAGTTGTGACTTGTTTTGAAAGTAGTCAATCGCATTGTTGGACGTGGAATTTATTACTGGCGGTTAGCCTTTTGTTTACCATTTCCATCACCAGTGGTAGCCATGCCACAAATGTCCAATGAGCTCATTCACATTTGAATTAAGTATGTACAACCCCGCAGTCTGGAGTTTTGGATATCTCCCCATTCATTTTGATAGGGCCTGGACTTGTTGTAGCTGCCAGCAGGTGTCACCAATATGGCGGCTGAGTGGAGGAACTTGCCCAAAAGGACTTTGGTAATATCACCAAAGGGTTGTTTGGGATTTATGGTATCAATGCTGTTGAAGTACTCCCAAGCAGCCTATAGTTCCACCATACATTATAGTTGTCCTTTGTATCTGGTTCTTAAAATACCCACGGATGCCCACATAACTGTAATTAAATTGGGGAAACATGGAAGTTGTTGGTTGCCTCTCACTTTACCAATGTTTGGATCCTAATTAAATGCTAACACGTCTACGCCAGTGTCACGGAGCACGCATGAAGGCAAGACATACGCCTAAGCTTGTCTAATATCTGAAAAAAAAAAAAAACTGTGGCGTATTCTTTTGAAGTGGTGTCAGTCAAGAAATGAATTGAAATCAGGCATTTCTTAGGGATTTAATTTTTATAAATGACCAGTAACACATTCAAAATTTAGGTTGCAACATCATGAGCAGACAAAAAAACATTCAATTCAAAGCATGCATGCAACTGAACATGCAAGAAATCTATGAATGTTTGTACACATAACATACAGTAAACATGTATGGGCTACCACATATGCATATATGAATATTAATAGAAATATGTAAGTAATCTATAAACGTTTGCACACATAAAATACAAAAAACATATATGTCCTTGTAGGTGTTCATATATGCTAAGTAATGGAAATCTGTAAGAAATCTATAAAATTTTGTTCACATAACATACAGAAAACATGTATGGGCTTGCACATATTCATATATGAATATTAATAGAAATATGTAAGAATTTATAAATGTTTTACACATGTCATACAAAAAGCATGTATGGGCTTTGACATATTTATATATGAAAATTGATGTAAACATACAAAAAAACTACATTGTTGTCCATACCTCATATAAAACATTACCCTTAACATTACATAAGCTGACCATATATGTTGGCTTATATGTAATTTATACAAATCCTTTATGATATGTATTCCTTTCATATATACAGTATGAAGTGGGCCACATTTGTAGCATGCGCCATGTATGCCATTTCATTACAGTTTTATACTTATCTTTGTAAGTTTTTTATGAATCTTTTTCATATGGGATGTCTCTTGCATTTCCTCATGACTGCAGTTTACCTTGATTAGTTTTACATTTGAACATGTACTGACCAATAAAATTCACCACTCAAACTCACGGAGAAGGAGCACCGTAGCTGGATTTACCCCTGCCCTGCAGAATCTGGCCATGTTGACGCAGTCTTATACTTTTGTACATCCCATGTGTACAATTCACATAAACATAATGAATGGTTGCTCTTTAGTTCCTGTTTGGCTGTTTACATTAGAACTTCTGATCAACGGGTTAAATTTTACAAGCAACATGCAGCTATTTCAGTGTGCTAACATTGCAAATACCGCAGAAAACTGAATACAGCAGTGCCATTGTGGTTCACTGATGGCTTCAATACATGACATTTCCCATGGTTCACTGAGCGCTCTCTGGTTTGTTCAGTCATCCTGGCGAGAGGAGGCGCATCAGAACCGAGCCTCGTTCACGTCGCATCTACAATCCAGATTTGCCTTGATCATCCTGCATATTCATAGTGACCTTTCCAGCGGGAATGACTCGCATGCCATGAATCAAACGCAGCATGATTGCACAGTCGGACCACCGGGGTTCACAGGCACAAACCCCCACGCTCACATTTTTTGATATTTTAAGGTTAAAGCATTTGAATTATCATTTTTGTTTTTCAGACATACATAATTTAAAAATGGACGGCTGGAAACAGGAAACGGGAGGTAATATGTGTGATTTTTTGCCCATCGGCCCCAAATAGGAGACCGAATATGGACATGTTTGACAGCTCAGCCTTGATAGTTCTGAAATTATCTGGAAAACACTCTCCTTCAGAAGGGAATCTCTCCCGCCCGAGAGGTCAGGTTCTCTGCCCATAGATCTGATCTAAGAGCAGGAGGTCAATCCGGGCTGGAAATGGGAATGTTTCACATTCCACTGCTGAAATCAGAATCCCATCACGATGCTGGTCTCAATCTCAAATAATGACTGCGATCCCATTGGCCACAAGGACACCATGTGCTCCTCTATACTCTGTTTATGACAATCACCATTTCGGGTGCTTTGATTATAACTGCCCGCAAAGCCGAAATGGGTCCCTTTTTCAGGATCTGCCTATTGTGACACATTCTAAGGACCGCACCTGGCTGTCTTCCTCTCCATTTTAACCTGTTTAATCCCAAATTTTTCCTTGCGGTGTAAGTGCATGAATTTTACTCCATAGGCCTCCCTTACATGTAAATTGTAGGCATTTTTTCATGATTTCATGACGGTAAAGTTTAGTTCAAAGTAGCATTTTTTTTGCCCAAATCCAACTACAAGACTTTTAGAGCTTCTAGAAGGAAAAAAAATGAATAAAAATTGGTCACAAATGTGACCAGTTTGACTGAATTGGTAAATCTGTCTTTCAATTCATGTTGCATTTTCTTTCTTTTGAGTGAAAAGGTGGCAATAGTTATGCATTGTGCACATAACTTTAAGTTGAATTTAATAAAATGTGTTTATAAATAATAAAGGGGTGTCAGAGGTGAGCTCAGAGAGGACGTTAAGTGGGCCGGACGCTAACTGGCAAATGCTAGGATTTTCCGTCTATGCAGCGCATGTAAGATTCATCAGCTGGTGAGTTAATGGCCCTTGTTCAGCCGGGTGTATTGGGCTATTTTTCCCAGGGTTCATTCCTTTAAGACTGAGGGTAGTATGGGGAATGTAAGGGGCAGTATGTATTTCTCATAGACAGTCATAGTTTGTGGCTCGGAGTCACCTGGCGGAAACCAGCTGAAAATTAGCCTGTTGTGGTGCATTATCTCCTGATAGGATGGATAAACTGATTAGGCCTGCCCCTCTACCGGAGACCTTTCCACTCCCTGAGGAACATGGAGGGCATTAGACACATCCAAACTGCATGAATATGCATCACGGCCCCAAAAAAATGCATCGACAGGGGTGGGGTGGGGTGGGGAATAGCGTGACACCGCAGGGACCTCCGGAGATGAAAGAGGTCACGCTTTCCCGCTGATTTTTCTCAGTCGACTTGTTTGTCTGTTATTTGTTGTGGTGAGAAGGCTGGACAGATGCAGGTGCGCTGGTGCAGAGCAGTGGTTCGAGAGCCTAACTTGTAAAATTCCAGATTCAAAACCCACGGAGGAGCTTCCTTAATCCAGGAGGGACAAAACAGACATCTGTAACCGTGCAATTTGAGCTAGCTGAGACAGACCTGCACAGCAGGCTGTTACGTATGAGTGGGCTGCAGTGAGCCGGCAGTGTTGAACACATCGACACTGCGTCAGCTGTCCTATTCTACACGGAAAACTAGATTCAAAAACTGAACATAAACCGGACACCTGTGCCCAGCTTCATCTTGCCTCAGTTAGTAAACAGTAAATCCTGATCATGCCTACATGCCATGCCACTTTCATTGACATCTGAATGTAGAGTATATGCTTTGCGCTTTTTACAACTGATACTGTGAAGGGCACTTTGCAATGTTGTTTATATGTACAAATGCCTGAACTGCTTCTTTTTATTTTTATGGTGAAATGATGTATATGTTTTTTAACTGTTTTTTACGGTGAAGGGCAACTGCAATCTTCCTGTATCTTGTTTATAGTGACAACTAGAAAAGCACTCAGAGAGTGCAGACCTCCGCCAGGGGGCAGCAAAACCCAAAAGCACGGCGATTGGAACTTCGGCCCGTTGGAAGGACTTGAAATCTTGAACTTTGGCATATATCTCAGCTGTACTTTGGCCCAGATATGCCAAAATTTAATCACCTGTTCCTTGACTTAATACCCACCTTATCTGAAAATTTCATCAAAATTGGTGCATTACTTTTTGAGTTATCTTGCTAACTAACAAACAAACAAACAAGCTAACTAACTAACTAACTAACAGACAAACCCTGCCTAAAACATAACCTCTTTGGCAAAGGAAATGAATGAATCTTATCTTTCCGAAGAGTGCACAATGCCCTTAGTCATCTTCGGTGCTAGATGAGAACTAGACCTAAAAGCATACTGTACCTCTGTATGCAGCATTTTCCGACTAGCTACATGGTGTATGCAGCATTTTCCGACTAGCTACATGGTGTAGATAATCATTCAACTGGGTGCCCTAAGAGTTTTCTTCCCATATAATATACAAGCCTCTCCTCTCACTCTTCTGTCTCCATTGGGCGGCCATAAAGACCACTCAGCTCTGTTCCTGGAGGTCTGCCATCCTCTGGGTTTGTGCACCAGCCGCAAAACAGCACAACTCATTTAGCAGGAACAGATCTCTTCGCAGCTTTCATCGGTAAACATGCTGAGCAGCCATCTTCCACAGGGGGCGGGATCCAGTTTTGGGTTTTCCCCAAAGTAGGAATTTCCCAGAGCTCTACTAATATTCCATATCCATGCAGCCCTGAATACATTTTCGAGGAACTAAAAATGTAGTCATCCTGAGCTATTGAAAACCTATCATGTGGCAACTTGTTTAAAAGAGATCTCCCGGGAGATCTTTTAAACAAGTTGCCACATGATAGGTTTTCAACAGCGTCTGATTTTGATATCTTAGATCAGTTGCCCACGGTGCTGAAAGGGTTGAGAAACTAACTTTTTTTCCCCCCCGTCAAAACTAGATATCTCACTAGATACTTTCCTAGGATTGATCTTTTTTGCATTGGTTCCTGAGTATTATCAAATTCCTCTCTTGTTTTATTCATCAGCATTTTAAAAAAGTAAAACTCAGAATAGTGCAGACCGCATTCATGGTCTATACTCAGGTACTTTACATTTGGTGCATCATGGGATATTTCTCAAAGCAGTTGTACACAATCAATGATTGATTGGATCAATCTAACAATTACAACTTAGCACACCAAACCCTGAAGGACCCTTATGGGGGTCACCCGGCAGACAGAATTCGACACCCGGAAATGCAAACATATGAAAAGCGAAGAAGTCACATATATAGCGGACTGGGGATGCTGTATCTTATAAAAATTGTTAGGTTCATGGTTCCAACTCTGCTGGCAGCTAAAATGTTGAATATCTTTTACAAGACTTACCACTGCCCTTACCGGCCCATCGGATATGCTGCAGCTGTGTAGGGTATTCTCGTAGCACAATCTGCTCAGTGTACACATTGCTGTAAAGTAATGTATAATTTCGGAGAATTTTATTCATTGCTATTTTACATTTTGAACCTTTAAAATATTATAAAATATCTGCAAACCATCCAGAGAGGAGTGATACTTAAGGGGCTTAACTATCCCACTTATGTTAAGAGACCAGCGGTATAATCACTAAGGCTGTATATTAAAAGCTTTAAGTGAAGAGATCTCAGCCTCGAAGGTTTGTGTTCAATAGCTTATGAAATCAGTCTCTTGGAAACGCAGAGTTTCAATCATAGATTGCTTGCACTACAGAGGAACAAAACCAATACTTCAGAAATTTATCTGTGCAGAAACCAAAATGCCTACCTCTCTGTCTGGGTATAAGTGCATCTCCTCAAAGAAACACTGCAGACCCCTTCATGAAGTAAAGCTAGAGGGCAATACATGACAGTCTTTTTGAGTGCGCATTTTTCCAATGACCAATTATCTATCTATTTATTTTATGTGTAAGGTCCATAGCATGTTGACTGGTTGTGAATGCAGCCTGTGCCTAAAGATTAAAAAAAATGTCCTTAATTGCACATGGACAGAGATTTTCTTGGGCGCCGATGGCCTGTTTGCAAGTGACAACGTCGCATTCCCCAACCAGAGGGAATGTATGTATGCATTTAAAAAACATAATAATAATAATAATAACAAGTCGACAACATCCCCCGCCAATCGTGTGCTTCTTATTCTCGAACTCCATCAAGGCCTTTATGGTCTGAAGCTGCACACCAAATTTGGTTACTGTATCTGTAGTAGTTTCTGAGTAAAGCTGTCCCCTTTATCTCGGACGGACGCACGGAAGGACGAACGGACGGACAGAGGTCAAACCTACATCCCCCTCCCACTTCGTGTTGGCGGGGGATAATAATAATAATACTTTGGATGGTAATTTATTGAAATTCTTAACGCCCTCGGCATACTGGGAAGTAGAGGCCGGGGGGGCGGATCTACTCGTGGGCGGAGCTTTATAGCCTAGGGGGGTGGAGCTATCTGGCAGCATAGAGGAAGAGGAATTTGCTCGGTGCCAAAGCTTGAGCACATTCTAAATTCAAAATGTCACTGAATAAATAAATAAATAAATAAATAAATACAAATCTCCGAGGGATGGAAACATTTATGACTTCATCACGCCCATACCTCACCGGCGCGACATCGCCTCGGTATTCTGCGCTGTGCATTCACAGAGCTGAATTATTAACCAGCTCTCTATGATTCCTCTTTTGTGTCCTGCTGTGTTGGCACAGTGAAATATTAGACATAAAAAATGAATGACTGAAAGTATGAATATGAATCAAGCCTAGTAGCAAGGGTGGAGAAACTTAGTAAAAGTCTGAAGTTTCCTTCAGACGGCATAATATTCATTTTCTTTTCTGTTACAATTTCAGATTAATGGGTTAATCAAGCCGTGTGAATATTTATTATTGTGTTAAAGCGATAATGTGCAATAACATAAGATTTATGACTGCTGCTGAATTGAATAATTATACTGTCTAAGCACAAAAGCTCATAATCCACATTATTTTTTCATACTTTTCAAGGGCTTTTGGAATTACTCCATCAGCAAAAAGCCAAGATGTCATCTCTCCTGTTTAATTACACATCTCACTTAGTGTGGGGCAATAAAGATAACGCAATAACACTCGCTTCATAATATTAAACTGGCCTCACCTCTCCTCCGCTCGGGTTCCAAATATTTCCGGAAGTTTCTTAAAGCTCACAGAGTTGACCTATCCAGCACTTGAGTCAGCAAAATCATCTTAGAAGTGATGCACACAAGGACAAATGAGTGAGTGCCAGTGCTATTACACACGTGTGTGTGTGTGTGTGTGTGTGTGTGTGTGTGTGTCTGCGGTGTTCCAAGTTAGTATTACATTCTTACATTTCTGTGGTTTCACTCAAACTAATGGGCATGTCTGTGTGGTTTTATGCAGTTATTTCTGTGCAATACAAACTTGTGCATGTTTTTGTTTGGTTTTGCACGTACTTCCACAAGCATGTACAAGCATGCGTTTGTTTGTTATTTTATATGCTGTTGTTCAAATGTGCACAAATGTGTGTGTGTGTGTGTGTGTGTGTGTGTATGTATGTATGTGTGTGTGTGTGTGTGTACATATAACTTCCCAAAGACGTGCTGCACTTGAGGTGGTTTTTCATCAGCCTTTCTCTCCCAATAAATCCCAAAACTGCTCGACTTTAATTCAGCTGTTGGAAAACAGAAAGAGCTGTTTACTTTGAGAATGTGGCGTCTTTAAGAATATCAACATTTTGGACACTATTCAATCAGGTCAGTTATTCTCTTTTCACTTCTGACTGTTCGCCTTTTACGAGATTCCATTTGAGATTATATAGAGAAGTTAAGCTGTTTAAATTTCTCTAAAAACAGAGTGCTGTGACATTAGCAAAGTGTGTCCAAACTTTTGACAGGTATTGTGTGTATATATACACATATATATACACACACACAGACACACACATACACACATAGCACATACAGTAGTACTGTGCAAAACATTTCTCAAAAATTTAATCTGGCTTTAGATATTCAGGTTTTGTTTTCCGCATTGCTGTTGCTGAGAATAAAACATTGAAATTCCAAATACTAATTTAAACTAGAAAATTTGTGTCCTTGGACACGGATGCCCCACCACTGACAGCTTGTGAAGGCCCTAAAATTGTGAAATTATCCAATTTTTTCAAATAAAATACAAAGTATAAGATGCACACCTGCTATCTTTCAAGAAAGCAAGTACCAAAGATTTTTGAATTCTGTCCAATAGTTTTTGAGTAGAAGGGGATAGACCACATCTCCCATACAATGCCATTCGCACAGATGGATAAGGGTAACTCTACATACCCCTGCCAAAAAATAGTTTTTTATATAAACAATGTTAGCATTTCATTAAAAAAGAGTACAGATGATATAGTCTTGACAGAGCCCTGATGTCACCATCATCACGGCTGTCTGCAGTTACTCGGAGGGACAGACGCCAGTGAGACAGTCAGTCTGCAGAAGAACACTGGAAAGTTTTTCACTCTGCTTGGAAAAAGCAAAAAGCCAACCATCTAATAAAACTATAGCACAACAGGACAGAGTCCTGAATTTTTCGGCGAACCATAGTTAGACCAAAATTTGGTTTGATTTAGTTTTAACAGTTTACAGCTTTGTGTAGTACATTTCCAGTTATTAGAAATTTTTAATTTCATCATTTTTCCAGGCATTATTTGCCTCACAAAATTGTTTTAAATGTGTCTTAGAGGTAGTGCAGTACTGTGTGTGTGTGTGTGTGTGTGTGTGTGTGTGCGTGTGTGTGTGTGTGTATGTGTGCGTGTGTGTGTTGATGTTCATTCACACATAATGCGGCGCAACATCACCATAATATTTTTGTCCTGCGCAGGATTAATATTTTTAACAACAAATAAATAATCAGCGTTAATGTCAGAGTGTATCATTAAAAACAAGGACTGTGAGAGGAGTGGAGTTGGGCCATTGACACATCCTTTATAAACACTGTTCCTGTCGCCTACTCCCGTTACAATGTCACCCCCGCATAGCTACTCTCAGGATACTCATCTCAGGACCAAGATCTGCTCTGTTTAAATTTATGAATATTAGTTCTCTGCCTCTGAGATATTTCTGATTAACAAGCCCTGTGCAGTTTGTGTTATATAACTCTAATTAAAACAAAGAAACATGGTTCCCATAAAACTAATTCTGTTCATAAAAAAAGAGATTTGCGATCAACGGTGAAATTAAAATGGCTCGTCTTTTTTTGGATTGTGTGTGTGCGCGTGTGTGTGTGAATATATAGGCGCATATGTGTGTGTCTATTTGTGTTTGTGTGTGCATGCGCGAATGTGTGTGTATGTGTGTACATGTGTGTGTACTGTAGGTATGTGTGTGTGCATGCGCACATGAATGGATATGTGCGTGTATTATATGTGTGTGTGTGTACATGCGCGCATGTGTCTATGTCTGTGTGGGGGGGCAGGTGGAGAGGGGTAGAAGGCTCAGGTCATGTGACACAGAGAGGCGTACCCAAGGCAATCGCTGCCACACAAGGGTAGCGAAACTGACTGAAATGGCTGATCCTAACGTAAACGCCCAGGCTGTAATCATGTAAAACAGTCATAACCTGCTTCAGTGTGATGAATGTTATGGAAAAAAGGCAGGTCATCTGGCTGCCCTGTGTCTGGCGGCACGGCTGCCTCTGATGGATGAGGAACCTGCGTGAGAGTGTGACGCTGGAGCAGAGCGCCAGCGTGTGATGATGGAGGAGACCTGCCTCCGCTCCTCCCCGCCGAGGGGTCTCACGGCCCTCAGGTTTACCCAGCCAGCCAGGTCTTGTGCCATAAACTCTGGCTAATTACTTGAGCCGCACTTCCGCAGCATCGATATTCATAAACGGCAGATTAAAGCGACATCGTGAGGGGGTCTCGTCCATCTCCCGCGGAAGGGAGAACTCATCCGGAACCTTCTCTGCGACTCTGGAGTGGGACCATCAAACGGCGCAGAGCCAAAGTCATATCTCAGAAAAACATCATTTTCCCCCTCCCTCCTGGCTCTGATTGCTTTTGCAAAGACGTGGACCGACGCCCGGAGAAAAAACCGCAATAAATAAAGTTGGGGGGGGATGACACGTTACGGGGAGGAATGAGCATCTGAGCCCGATGGGTCCCGAGTGTCGTCTCCAGGCGCGGTTTTAATCACTTCCTGTGTTCTGTGAGTGCTGGGGGCGTTTTAAAAAATTCATCACAGGATTACAAAAAAAGAAGTGGTTCCCCCGTTTACTTCCTCCCTCTCTCCGAGCATGAATGAAGGAGATTGTGGTGACTAATTAAACCTTTGCGTGGCGCCTCCCACACACGCTTCTAATTAGGGACGGGGAGGGAGGACAAAAGAGTTTGCTTTTCACATTTTTCAGGGAGGGGAAGAAAGGCTTTCGAAATGACAATGGAGCGTATTTGATTTCAATTAATTACGACGAGTTTTAATAGGCTTGTATTAATGTTATGAGGAGCGTCTCTCCCCGGAGGGTGGCGCTCATGATGAAGTGGTAGACCCCCCCCATAGAATAGGGCGGGGGCTGCTATTGGAAGGCGATTAGCATTAGTATTATTTATCACAGAGAACATGCGGACCCATACAAATACACTGCAGAGCACAGGATATGGGCCCAGATCCCCACACTTCACACAGAATCAGGCGAATGCAAAAGCAGAGACCTGCACTTGTAGCTCAAGCAGAGCTCAGGCATGTTTGTCCGTTTACTGATTGAAATCTTGTACCTCGGCTCATGAAATATTCATGAAGCAGCTATCGTACGTGTCAGAGCGGTGGGAGGGGCTGACATTGGGATGGGCGGCAGCGCAGAACCGGAAGGCTGAACGCAGCACTAACCAGGAAGTTAAGTCAACCTTCAGTTACTGGCTGCACATGTGGGAGGGGTCTGGGCTCTCAGCTCCTCCCTTTATATGGCCAATGTGTCCACAAAAGGAGCGTGCATGTAGGTGCAATATTACATTACGTGAGTGTGTGTGTATGTGTGAGTGTCTGCATGCGAGCATGTGTGTGTCAGTGTATGTACTTGTATGCATGCGTGTGTGTGTGTGTATGTGTATGCATATGTGTGTGTATGAGCTTGTATGTATGCGTGCGCCCGTGTGCATATGTGCATGCATACCTGTGTGTGTG
The DNA here is from genome assembly GCA_029721435.1 of Gymnothorax reevesii. Taxonomy (NCBI): domain Eukaryota; kingdom Metazoa; phylum Chordata; class Actinopteri; order Anguilliformes; family Muraenidae; genus Gymnothorax; species Gymnothorax reevesii. The sequence goes on from CM056588.1 coordinate 9,375,306, forward strand.
TGAATGTGTGTGAGTGTGTGTGTGTGTGTGTCTGCTGCATGGTGGATGTGGAGAGTGTTTATAGACTTCTGAAACCCCTGTAAAGTTTACAGCAGTGAGCAGGAAGTCAACGGCCAGCTCTTTACAGGAAGCCCTCATAAAGTGAGAGGGGATGCATGTGCAGTGGGGGTGGGGTGGATGCAGCTCTTTGTCGATGCAAGCACACGCCAGAGCCTGGATGGCAGTAAATTCCCCTGTCAACTTCCTTTTATCAGTTCACTCTTTCTGTGCCTGATGGGCTGGGCACGTCGTATGAGGCGATATTCCCAATCCCTCTGCTAACAGAATCCAGAGAGCATCAATCCCACTCTGCATCTGAGTCAAAGAGAGAGAGATGGAGAAAGATAAAGAGAGGGAAGGATGGAGAGAGAGGAAGAGATGGGGAGAGCGATGAGACTCTCCATCCTCCATATTTGTCGCCTCCTCTGCCTCTCTACAGGCTGCATAATGGCTGCCGCTCTGAACAGGAGAGAAAGAACTGCTCCAGCCTGTCCCTCCAGGGGGGCTCCATTCCCCAGACGCTGGGGCCTCATAACCATCACCTCATCTGCTGACAGTTTCATCAACCTGTGGCCATCGTCAAGCAAGATGCACAGCTCTCACCACAGGCACTTTACCAACACCTCAGAGCTGCACTAACTTACAATGCAATTTCAGCATTACACAGCTGCGTGACTGGAAATGCTTTTTTTTTCGTTGTGAGGGGAGAGAAATATTATTTTTACTGTTATCATGAGAATGGTTAGTTCCGTTCAGTAATAGAAAACATTTCTCCAAAATAAATGAATAAAAAAAGCAATCTCGTATAATGCAGAAATGGGTATAGGCTGCAGGAACATTATCGAGGCCTGTATCATTATGAAGCGCCATGGAAAACTTCTCAACAACACACTCAATAAATGGGTCAGGGGGCCGATTACTAGTTCTTTATTTTGCTCTCATTTGGCAAAGCGCAACCTCTACGTCCTGCTCTGTCAGAAATTAAACATCCCTGAGCTGCCTTTCAGTGGAGGGTGACAGGTTGAATTTAATATTTAATAGCGCCCAAAGGTATTAATTTGCCTTAATCAAGAGTGTGATTGGATTTTTTTAGCATTTGCCTTTGCAACAAACAACTGTGGTAATAATTGTTTTCTCCTCAGTTTAGTTTAATGGAAGACAAATGTATATTTATCATATACTGGGCGAAAAATCAATTCTGAACACAGAGCCCCAGTGAACATTTTCTCAGTGAAAAATTGGAGAGAAGTCAGCGCAGCACCATGAGAGAGCTGACCCACACTGTTGAAAAGTGAAAGTTTTTTCGCTGACTAGGATGTAGCAATGATAAATCTGAGTATATCTGAGCTGTATCGTGACTAACCTCACTTTTATATCAAAGTGCCTCACAACCGAGATTTATGCCCACCTGAATGTCTAGATTTTGCTCACTTGCACACTGAATACAAACTTAAGTCTGCAGCTGAGGTACAGATATTGGAAAGGCACTACTGACCACACAGAACAGTCGCCATAGAGACTGGTACTCCGCTTGCGCGCTGGAAACCCTGATAGCGTGGTGAACTCGGATGTTTTGTGGAAACCTATTACCTCAAAATATTGTGTGGGCCAACTTAATTGCATTGTTTGGAAGGAACTTAAAGAAAATAAGGAGAAGTTATTTTTCACGTTTGCCGTCAGACGATTGATTCCCTCTTGTCCAAACTCTTGTGATGTCGTTTGACAGCCTTCAGCATGCCTGCGTCTCGTTGTCCAATCACGTTTCGTCATTCGGAATCGGCTGTGGTATTTCATTCATTGCTTCCACCTGTGCTTAATTCTCGGTCTCGCTAAACTCTGAGTGAATGTTTTTTCTGATCGGAAAATTACTAGCCCGTACTAACCAGTGCTTATTTAAGGATGTTTGTATATATACTGAGTTAAAAAAGAAACTTCGCACTCATAAATTTGTAAATATTTTCTTGAAACTTTTAATAAAAGAGTTTTTATTATCATTAGGGGTACATGCGTTGTCAAAGACATCATGACACACATCAACTCCGACTTACTCAGGTTCGTAGCACGTGTGAGCTTTAAGCTAAAACCATGTTTTCTCGTGTTCCTAGTCACGTGACCATATGAGAGATGTGCAACTGAGCTCATGTTACCACGTTAGAGTGACATCTCGAAAAATCAAGGTTTTACAGTTAATTATCCTTTGATTTTCAAAGCCATGGCTGTCAAACGTTTAGCATGAACGTGCCATTGGCATGCTGAATACGGAAACGTCCTTCACTGATGTTGCAAGGGTTATGGGATGCAGTCGACGGACTATCCTTGCTCTTCGGACACGTCTCCAACAAAATGGCACCACAGCTGCCCGACCTCGTTCTGGTAGCCCATGTGTGACGTCAAAAGCAGAAGACCGACAAATTGTCTTAGGTCATTTGCATAATCGATTTGTCACTGCAACGTCCACTAGGAATGAATTGTTTAGAGGTCACGTGACTGCCCAAACCATGCGTAATCGCCTGCGCACTGCTCTTATTCAAGTTATAACTTACTATTTTTACTCTTGGACATTTCCGAAGCATTTCCGGTGGAACTGGTTACATTATGGACATTATTTTTATGATGCTTCATTTTTAATGAGTACAGAATTAAATAAAATCATTATTTAAAATCTCATTTCTTGTATATTCAACTTATTGACCTCTAAACGAGTGTGAAGTTTTTATTTTGGCTGAGTATGTTTTGTCACGTAGTATTAACCTTAATTAACTCATTAGCGTGTAGCGCTTTCCTTTGCTTCTCCCGTGGTGTTTTTATACTCGTCCTGTTTAGATTACCTCAGTCTGAGGTCCCGTTTACATGTACACGGTTATTTTACACGTACACGGTTATTTTAACAAACAGAGACATTTCTGAGTTTGTGCCCTTCGTTTACAACTTCGGTTGCACGTTTGCATGTAAACGGAAAAACTGAGTTTTAGGCAGCCAACGTCACAGTATGCGCCAGAACTTGAACCTGCGCCAAAAGTGTGACCAATGATTACATTTTCATTTGGCTGTGATGATTGGATTCGTGTCTGTTGTTGCTATTTTCGGGATTCTGATTGGCTAACGTGGGCTTGATCTTATCATTACACTGCCACCTACAGGTTTGATATGCTCTTGATGGCATATATATACGGGTACGTGTTAACGAAAATTTTTCTGAAAACTGATACGTGTGCATGATATTATTTTTGAAAACAGAGACGGTGAAATGTTTGCTTATGAAAGTAGCCAGCCACGTGTAAACAGAATGTAAACTGTCTAGTTTGATTGTCTCAGCATCTTGTCTCGAGTCATTATTGTTTACCCGGTTCTCTTGAATTTGTTTATTAATCTCAAGTGTTTCTGTTTCCCTCTGAGATTGCCTTCTGAGTCCCCGCCTCCTCCCGTGTGTGTATCAGTGGGCAGGAGGGAAGACATCCTCAGACGGAACTTTGTATTTGCAATGCGCCATGTTGTCAAATCTCCACTTCAGTGCCTTCCCGAGTATTTCGCTATTCCCGAGCCTTGTGTTTTTGCAGCGTCCACGTCTTGTCTCCTAGTGTTTCCGTCAGTCTAATTCGGTTAAGTTTATGTTTTCTAGTTTAGCCACTCTTGGAGTGAGTACTTCTGTTTCCCCCTGCCTTGGGCAGTGTATATTAGTTCCTCACATTTGTTCAGTGCATGTGCAAAGTGTTTTGTTTCTGGCCTGATTGCCTGCTTCTCTCATTTAGTGTTTGTTGTTCAAATAAACTCATTGTTCCTGCATCTGGTGCACGGTCAACTTGGTCTCTGGAGATTGCTATCGATGTTTGATGAGCATATATGGGCCATTTCACGTTAAAACATGGGTTCTGTATGAACAGAGAATCGGGCTCATCGAGTACTTTGGTTATGAGACATTGAGGATAACTAAGGAGAGTATTCAGTTTTGGTAAAGACTTAAAGATAGCTACTGTTATAGCCAACACTAGCGAATACAGTTTTATGTTTAGTAAAGATGCACTGATTAGAATAGAACATATAAGATACAGTTTAATGATTGCAGTTATTGATACCTTGATGAAATGGTTTATTTCACCAGTTACAGGGGTGCTTTAGTTTCTTTGTTTTAATGTACTGTTGCAAATGCTCAAATTTACATATGTCTGCAACAATAAGTATTTCATAAAGATTCATTGCGATTCGTTTTTTGCTTATACCAGGTTTAGAGGTCTAGAGTAAAGTGCACAAGTAGGGCCAAATGCATCAGTCCATTTCAGGTGGTTAATCATAGATCCAGACAACAAGATAATCTGACATGAATGTATAATTTGAAGCACTATTTATGCTTTTTTATGATAAATTACTGCTAAAAAAGTTTTGCTTGCGCACTACGGGCGCTCGCGTTGTTTGTGCCCCAGCTGTGCCCCAGTACAGTATTAGGTCTGGTGACGTCCCTGTTCACAAACCAGTTAGGAATGTCAGGTCTGATTCACCTGGAGAACATGGAGTAACACTGCAAAGCGCATGACTAATTTGAGTGATATAGACATCAGCGTGAAACTGTGAAAAGACTACAATGTCCAAATGCTATAGATCTCAATGTCCAGAACAGCACCTCCGTCCACCATGGTTTCAGAAATAAGCAAATCACAAAAAGTGTGTGGAACCTGGCCTTTTCAGTAAAAAAAAAAAAGAAAAAAGAAAATCTATTAAAAAGAATGGATTAAAAAAAAAAAACCTTCCCCTCAATCTGCCTCCACGTTTGGAGTGAAATGCATTTCGGCAGTTTAGGGAGACTTTTGGGCATGTCCTTACATTTCACCAGTGACCTGTTGTGACATTAATTACAGTCAGTCATATTAGTTTCACACTGAGTCCTGTGTTCTTGGCTTTAGTATTGGTTTCAGCCAAAACGATTGGTTTAAATGTGACCAAAGCCAGCCCCAAGTCTCAGTCGGCCTCATCAACTGTCTGCCAGTGCAGTGAGCACTGCTTACGCCCTCGTACACACAGGTGACCTCTTCTGCCTCTATAATACATTAAGCTTTTATTTTACCCACTGTTGATGGGCCGGCTCCCCTCCCCAAGGGAGCTGCAGTCCTACTGCAGTATCATGACATCATCGCTCAGTTTGCCAATCATCTCTCCCCACCCACATTTCTATCCTGGCCCATGACATCAGGTCACAGATTTATTAATGTGCCTTTAATTGACCGCTATGATATACAGAAATGTTGACGATTAAAACCATTGCAAACTGTGACATCCCCGACCACCAGTCTAATGCAAATCAAATGGACGGCTTCCATCGAGTGATATTGATTTTCTAAAAGCATTCCGTTGACTGAAAGAGCCCTGTGTCAATCACACCTAAATCTGACATTTGGAAAGAGTCAGCGAAAGGTGTCGAAGGCCAGATCGATTACAGGCAGGCTGATTTAAAAAAGCATTAACTAACGACCGAAAAAAAGAGAAGCCTCGGCCCCTGCTTGTTTTGACTTGCCAGTGGGAACAGGACCTGCTCACAGGACTGGACTGTACAGATTAAATTGCTCTGGATAAGCCCATCTGCCCCAGGAAGGTAATGACAGTGAATGATACAGCGCACTGCTGGTGTCCCAATGTCTCCGCCCCGTCCGTTGGTTGTGTAGTCGGGACAGTGGTGAGCACACAGTCTCTCACCGGCTGGGAAAAATACTGTTCCAGCTCAGCACACCTCCGGGGAGAACTGGCCACACACTCCCACTACTGACTTTACCTACCTGCTCTCACATCAGGACCTGACTGCAGCCGCACTGCCTCAGCCTTAGTCATGGGTACGAGCGGATGGACTGAGGGAGGAAAGGAGGAGGGAATCTGCATGAGAGAGAAATTTCAGAGCCAAGGGGACAGTGATTTTTGGGTGTGGGTGTACCAGAGATAAACTGTGTATGTGCCATTGCCAGTGGGACCCCCACAACAGCAAAGGCAGGGTGTAGGACTCCCTCTGTGGGGGCTGGGTGTAGGACTCGCTCTGTAGAGGCAGGGTGTAGGACTCCCTCTCTGGGGGCTGGGTGTAGGACTCATTCTGTGGGGGCTGGGTGCAGGACTCCCTCTGTAGAGGCTGGGTGCAGGACTCCCTCTGTAGAGGCAGGGTGTAGGACTCCCTCTGTAGAGGCTGGGTGTAAGACTCCCTCTGTAGAGGCAGGGTGCAGGACTCCCTCAGTAGAGGATGGGTGCAGGACTCGCTCTGTAGAGGCTGGGTGCAGGACTCCCTCAGTAGAGGCTGGGTGCAGGACTCCCTCTGTGGGGGCTGGGTGTAGGACTCCCTCTGTAGAGGCTGGGTGCAGGACTCCCTCAGTAGAGGCTGGGTGCAGGACTCCCTCAGTAGAGGCTGGGTGCAGGACTCGCTCTGTAGAGGCTGGGTGTAGGAATCCCTCTGTAGAAGCAAGGTGTAGGACTCCCTCTGTGGGGGCTGGGTGTAGGACTCCCTCTGTAGGGGCTGGGTGCAGGACTCCCTCTGTGGGGGCTGGGTGCAGGACTCCCTCTGTAGAGGCTGGGTGCAGGACTCCCTCTGTAGAGGCTGGGTGCAGGACTCCCTCTGTGGGGGCAGAGTGTAGGACTCCCTCTGTAGAGGCTGGGTGCAGGACTACCTCAGTAGAGGCAGGGTGTAGGACTCCCTCTGTGGGGGCTGGGTGTAAGATTCCCTCTGTGGGGGCTGGGTGTAGGACTCCCTCTGTGGGGGCTGGGTGTAGGACTCCCTCTGTAGAGGCTGGGTGCAGGACTCCCTCTGTGGGGGCTGGGTACGGGCAGCTCACAGGCGAGGGCAGCCTTCACACTGGCACACATTTTAGTGGCAGGGCTGTTGGGTAAAAGCCCACCCAAGTCCCTGTTGTTCCTGACCCACTCACTTTCACACATTTTGTGAGTGGGCTTTGTAATTCCAGTCCAGGGAATGCTGGTGTATATCCTGTGACCCGCCCCATACTGTAATACAGCCAGACATATGCTGAAACAATTTCCATACAGAGTCTCAGTTTAACACGACTGTGAACATGACTAATTCCACTGAGTGAGAATAGGGCAGCGCACCGATACATGCTGAGAATTTCTTCCCCAGAAATCATACTGGCATTGCTGCATATCACATTTCCTCAGGGTGTTAGTGTTTCAATGAATTTAGAGCACAAACTGAGTTGAACACAAGAAGGAGAACAAGTGAGTGAAACATCACATTGCGATGAATGCCTTCTCATTCTTCTGTAACTGAATAAACACAGAGCATTAAAAAAAAAAAAGACTCATGATGCGGAGGTGTATGGCGTAAGCTTGGTGCTACAGGCTTTATCCAGTGCAGTATGGCCGCTCCGCATAATTGCAGCGTCGCGTCTGTTTAACAGCCTGTATGCCTGGACCCGAAGATTCTCTGTGCGCCCCGAAAATTGGGGGTGATGGAGGGAGCGATGTTCTCCCCATCCGTCAGCCAAGGACGACAGGACGCAGAGAGGGTCAGGTTGAGAGGACAATGACCACGAATACAGGTTGGAGCCCGCTGCACAGATATCACTGCTCTGAGCTGGGCGAGGGTACCAGATGACACGAACGACCAGGAAACAACGGCACCAGACCTGCCAACGGTGAAATGAGTTTGCCTGGGATGCATTACCGTTTATTGGTAACAATAGCGCACTTGCCGGAGACAGATACGTATGAAACCTCTCTAATATCAGCAGGGTGCCCAAGAACCACTGGCTGAGAGATAACACCGGCAGCACAAACATGTCGGCTGCAATGTACCTGCTACATGCGAGCGTGGGGTTCAGTTAAAACTGCAGAGCCGCAGCCTCTGACCGTAGGGAGATAGAAAAGAACAGCGACTGACGCAGAAGTGAGTGAAACAGCACAGAGCAGGCTGCCCTCGCCTCAGATACAGCCTGCCTGCCTGCCTCCGCTCCTCACCGAGACGGTAATCGTGCTGCTTTGACTGAGATGATTTTTGGCTGCCATCGTTTAGCAAGAATTTTCTGCTCACACTTTATCAAAGAGATGTGTTGTTTGTGTTAATCGGATGCTAACTGACAAAGGGAAATATTTGTCTGAAGAAAGTGATTGAGATTTTTTTTTTGTGCGTGCTTTCCCTCATCACTACACAAAACAACAATATCAATAAAAAAGACGGAAATCACAGCTCAATATTCAAACTCCTCTGGCGTTATTGGATTAAAGACATAATCACTGGCTTGGGTTCAGTGCGTGGGCAGCCCTAAGTTCAAATAATAAAAGATTTGAACAAAGACCTGCTTTAATTGTTACTGCTTTTATTTAAAAGGGCACATCAAATAGCTGATGCCCTCAACAAACGACTTTAAATTTCCAGAATCAAAGTGGTGTCAAAGGGAGGTCAGTAGTCAATTAACGGATCAGATGAAGGACTCGGTTAAGGGTCGGGGTTCTTTGATGTGCAGGACTTAAAATATTTGCTTACAAAAGGAAGGCCAAAATGGAGGGCGAGAGGACGATGCTTTGGCGTACGATGTTAATGGCTTTCAATAAAAACAATTCAGGCGTACAGCCATATATCCCAGCATTTAAAGTACCCATCCTGCATTTACTGAACCTAATTAATACAGAGCAAGCGTCATCGGCAAAGAGGTGACCCAAGGTTTAGGGCAGAGCAGACATATATAGAACTGCACAGGAGCTCCAAGCTTTCCCAACAGACTCTGAGTACCAACACTCAACACACGTCTTTTTCAATGCTGCATAATATGGAGAAGGTGAAAACAGATGACATGGAACAAACATGGCGAAGAAAGGTGTGGTGTATGATGTGCAGATAAAACTGCCATTTGGCATTTGGATGGGCTCACACACACACACACACACACACACACACATATATATATATATATATATTTTCCACTTGGATTTTTTTTAACATCATGGGGAAACATGAAACTTACGAGAGAAAAAAAGGACGAAGAAAAACAGTTAATGTTCGAAACAAAAGTAGTATACATCAGTGTTGTTTTGGTTATGCTTGACCTCAAGCTCTATTGTGATATGAAACTATCATTTTGATGATATTTTTGTTGTGCTGACAACTACTGAGGGTACTTTCTAATTCAATACTCATTCATTTCAGAAGTCGTGTAAAATCAATACTTGATGCATGAGAGAAGGAAGGGGGGGGGGGGGGGGGACTCATGTTTTATTTATTTAAGATGGTCAGTAGAAATGCCTAAAGTCACTGTGAGAAGAACTCGGTTAACACTTCCAGTTACAATCACCTTCAGTCTTTTTTTTCTTTTTCATTTTAATTAATTGATTAATTTATTCATTTATATATTTATTTACTTATATATTTTTTGTGCGGCTCAAATTGACCTAATACAAAAAAAAAAAAGTAAGTTAATTTGAAGATAATTGGATAATCAGCAGTATACTGTATGTAGGGGGTTAGGCAGTCACATGACAGCCCACAGACCTAACATACTGTATTCCAGGGTTAGCAGTGAGTAGTTTAGAAACGTCTCATTTCAATCAAATAAGCCATGCCTGGTATTGTGGTATTTATTTCTTTTTTGGGGCCTTCTCATTGAGCTCAATAATGTTTGGGATGTTGCCATTTTTCTGCCCATTTGGATATATGATCCATCATTCTCGATTTCGCGATGAAACCATTCCCCTTTGAAGTTGATACCTTTAAATGAAGGATTTTATTCTACAATTCAACCACACAGGTATTATGTGGTTCTTACTTATGTTTGTTTGATGAGTTCATACTAATTTGTCCATCAGTTTCAACAAATGCTCAGAACTCCAATAAAACTGTCCTAAATGATCATGTAAACTTGATGAGTTGCATCTCTGTCTAATGGCGCATGCCTCCCTGAGAGATGAGAATCAGCATGGCTGAAATTCCGAAAATCTGATATAAGATTAAATGAGCGCAAAGACAGCTGATTAAGACAAAGAGCTGTATCCGTGGCGATATAATTCCTCCTTCAGAGATAAATAAATGATAGCTTTAAGTGTCAACAATGGAATTCACAGAATTTATGAAGCTGAAGATCATAATAAAAATGTACAAATGCATTTCCAAAATACATCTCGCCACAACAAGACATTTGATTCCATTGTAGGAGATGTCGTCCCATCACTAATGCAAGAAAATTGGTAAATGCAGCAAGTAATTTTAAATTCTTAAAGGAGGATCTTAAAAGAAAACCTATAGGTCCAGCACAAATTTACTAACATTCACATTGTTTGCTCATAGGTCGAAGTGATGGAGGATAATTCTAGTTTTGCCAATACTGATAGTGCTATTGGCGGAGGTATGCGCTCTGCTGAGTGCTTTCTAGTTTTTTTTTTTACATATTTTAATGTTTGGGTAGCCTATGTTAAAGTATGGAAGTGTGTTTTAAAAAATGACACAATCCTTGCCAAAAAAAACTAAAAAAAACATGAACATTCACCCAGAAATCTTCAGAAAATGACACAGAAGGCTATTCGTTCATGCAATCACTGATCACCGTATATCATTACCTTTTCATCAAGAGATCAGATCTTAGGGCATGTCCATGTAACGTTTTGGTTTATGTATTTGTTTACTGATTCATTTATTTATCCATTCATTTATTTATTTTAATTTCTCAAAAGGTGCTGAGATGAAGCAAAATTCAGCATCCAATTGAACTGCTCCAGCAAATGGGCTTTTTTTGTGGTTGTTCCTGTCACACGTGTCATAAAGCCTCGGACACACACACACACGCACGCGCGCACACACACACACACACACACACGCACGCGCACGGGCAGAATAAGATTCTTCTCCATTTTCTTGACTTCTAGGATAATGCGTCGCGCCAAATATAATGTATGAAGGGGCGCCTGAAACAAAGCAAAAGTGACGATGCCGGTGCTTGCTTGAAAAGTTGAGATTTTTCGGCGAGACCCGTTCGGAGTGGATGCACTAAAAATTTGGTGCGCTCTGAAATAAACACCTTCAACAAAGGCTCATAATTTCAAAAATGATCTCGTCCAAGGCTTGTTCTCTCGGCAGCCGTGTACACACTTCCCTCACCCGGAAGAATAGAAAAACAGATGCTGACGCTCAGGGGAAAATATATATATATATATATATATATTTGGACACCAGCCTTTAATCAAGCACTTCTGTGATATTCTGGAACAGTCACATAATTTGTGTGAGTTTGAGCGGATGAACGTATAATAAACTGATAATAAGTCTGTTGAATGGAACTCAGTTTTGTGGTTAACCATGACACGATGCAAGTGTTTCGTTCGGGTTCGATACGGTGCTCAATGTTATATTAACTCTATACGGTGTTACACTATATACAGTATATGTGGATATAATATCCATGGACAATCATGACTGGCAATTGACTGCAAAACATTTCAGAGACAGTGACTTTCAGAGAATAAAAAAATGTGAGAACCTGCTCTTCAAAAGGGTAATTAATTTTCAACAATTCCCTTGATATCTGTGCAAATCTATTTTTAATGTTTAAGCAATGAACATTGTTAAATATGTTTCATTCATGGTGTATTCTATATATTTACCACATATTTAATTGTCTGGATGAAAATGGGCAGAATCTTTAACAGATACAGCCGGGAAACAAGATTTTCACACTTAAAAATATGTCAAGATTTTAACACCCATTTCCATCACGGCACGGATGCAGATCCAACATATGCCTCCCTGCGAAAGCTTGTGCTTACTAGGCAGCTGTAAGAAAGAGCGCAAACATGACTTTCATTAAATTATCAACATTTGGTTTTGAGTTATGATTTAAACTTCATCATCAGTGTCATCTCTGAAAGGGAACATCTCATTTTAAACTTTTAGATCCTCCAGTGTGCGTTCAATGACTGCAACATGAAAGATTAGAGAAAGCAGAACAAGAGGAAATGTAAAGCAAATTAGTGGGAGAGGCTCGTTAGGCTGAAAACTGTTCGGAAGTGGCAGCCGGAGCGTCTGTATTTTGCAACGTAAATAGACAGCTCCCTGAGGTTAGCTTCATCGTTTAGGAGAATGGCTGAATATGTCGTGATCGCAATCTATTAGCAAAACAGAACAAGTGCTTTTGAAATTTTAACTAAAACAAAACGGCCAAGCCTTTATTAGTCTTGATTGTTTCAGATTTTTAAAAAGTGAACAGCACTTAATTTATGTAACAAAACAGTCTTGCCAGGAGCCATTTGATTAAAATAATCTCTTTTATAATACAAGCCACAGATGTTTATTATAAGGGATCCTACCTGGAGTGGCTGGGATTGTAATGAAATTCTATATCTCTGCCTTAAGCTGTTTTTATCCAGGATGGGAGGCGGATTTTTCTCTCCTTCAGTAATCTCTCATGGCCGCGAACATCTGTATGGGAGCCGGATAGCTCAGTCTCCCTCCCCCTCGCATAAACAAAAGCTCAATGGTTAATTATAGATGGTCAACAGGTCTCAGGTGTTCTGAGCAGGGCTTTGCGAGATTTCATAATTGAGCTCACAGCTGGCCAGCAGGGTTTCACTCTCTGTGCCGCCAAACTCTACGACTCAAGAGCCCCCCAACATTGTCAGCTTAACACTTTCCCCACCATGTATTTTTCAAAGTTATTTCTCTGCCCGTGTATTTTTTTTAGGTAGCCAGCCACTGCCAGCATTTCCAATAACATTCATTGACCTTTCGATACAGAAAATCTTGTTAATGACATGGAATGGGTTATAGACAATACTATGTTTCATATAGCTTAAAGAGGAACTCAGGGTAATTTTGCAAAATGATATTTCATTTTGAATCAATTCTTATGTTTGAAATAGCTCAACTGGTTAAGAACACAAGCAGTGCAATTTTTGTATTTGTTTGTTTTTTGGTGTAGTCGTTTGTGAATTGTTTTTGTTTACAAAAGAAGCCTCAAAACTCTTTCCCTAACCACTTGACACTGCTGCACACAGCTGTAGTAAAAGCAGCCTGATGTAAGTAGAGAAAACCTCATGGATCTCTTTACAACTAACCTGTAAAAGATCAGTGATCAATCACTACATCCCCTGCCTACCCAACACCCACTACCCTGAGTCTCCCTACCCAACACCCACTACCCTGAGTCTCCCTACCCAACACGCACTACCCTGAGTCTCCCTACCCAACACCCAGTACCCTGAGTCTCCCTACCCAACACGCACTACCCTGAGTCTCCCTACCCAACACCCAGTACCCTGAGTCTCCCTACCCAACACGCACTACCCTGAGTCTCCCTACCCAACACCCACTACCCTGAGTCTCCCTACCCAACACCCATTACCCTGAGTCTCCCTACCCAACACCCACTACCCTGAGTCTCCCTACCCAACACCCACTACCCTGAGTCTCCCTACCCAACACCCACTATCCTGAGTCTTTCTATCCAACACCCACAACCCTGAGTCTCCCCACCCAACACGCACTACCCTGAGTCTCCCTACCCAACACCCACTACCCTGAGTCTCCCTACCCAACACCCATTACCCTGAGTCTCCCTACCCAACACCCAGTACCCTGAGTCTCCCTACCCAACACCCACTACCCTGAGTCTCCCTACCCAACACCCATTACCCTGAGCCTCCCTACCCAACACCCACTACCCTGAGTCTCCCTACCCAACACCCAGTACCCTGAGTCTCCCTACCCAACAAGCACTACCCTGAGTCTCCCTACCCAACACGCACTACCCTGAGTCTCCCTACCCAACACCCACTACCCTGAGTCTCCCTACCCAACACCCATTACCCTGAGTCTCCCTACCCAACACCCACTACCCTGAGTCTCCCTACCCAACACCCAGTACCCTGAGTCTCCCTACCCAACACGCACTACCCTGAGTCTCCCTACCCAACATCCACTACCCTGAGGCTCTCTACCCAACACCTTCTATCCTGAGTCTCCCTACCCAACACCCACTACCCTGAGTCTCCCTACCCAACACCCACTACCCTGAGTTTCTCAGTCACTTGGCTGGAAGTGACTCACATGTAGAGAGAGGCAGTAGAAAACAACACTAAACAGTGTAAATCAATATTCTCCTTCAGGGGGCCTTGTGGCAAAACCTTAAGTAGCTGGCAGTAGGGGCTGAGCCTCACAGTAACTGTGAGCGGCTGAGAAATGGAGATACTGGCCACAAAGAGACAAAAAGCAAACTAAGAGCAGTCATTACCTCCCCCTCCATGGAAACTTTCCCCACTAAAAAACAGATAATTTTCCTGCGATGCGTTTGGGAGCTGTCAGATGAGCCCCGACAGTGCGGGTTCTGCTGTCTGTGAGTCTTAAATTCATTGTTTTATTGGACCACCCCCTTTCTCCAGGAGGTGTATTTTGATTGGTTGTAAACATCACCAGTGGGCCCATGGGGATCGTTAGACAGGGTTTTGCTTGGCTGCAGTAACAATGCTGCACTGTGGTTCTGAGACAGTGCCGGCCTGCTGGGTCTCTTAGACAAACACAAACAATAGACAACAACACAAACATGCGTGCTAGCAGACATTCGCACTCACCGCAAACGCTTGCACGCTCACACGAGGAGAAAGCATAATTCTCTCGCTGTCACTCAGGAACAGGACCTAACATGAAACTGCAAACAACCATTCCCAACCCCCTCCTTTCCATGATCTGTTTTTAATTCAGTGTGAACCCCAGTACTGGGCCGGACGCAGAGGAAAAGCCTCAACAGTTCTCTTTTTACTGGATGCAGCATTTCACAAAATCCTGTTTATTCTCCTGTCAGCCAACAAAGAAACATCGACACATCTCTCTTTTTGTGCAGAGAGGCTTTGGTATTATTCTCAGATATTTACATGCTCTTTTTTCTTTTATTTTAGTTGTGAAGATTTGGCTTTGACTCAAAGCTTTTTTTTTTCTGCACAAGCGGGAGTTGCTGGCTGGTTCTTTTAACTGGAGGCGTTAAATTTGCACTTGGACAGCTTAGGCGTAGCAGTCATCTATAAGCCAGAGAGAAGGGCATTATGGGGAAAGGAGAGCAGCTTTGCAGTACAGAGGATAATATTCCATGGCACATCCTAAAAACCACACAAAAAAGTCTGCTGGAGCTATTAGTATTGCTGATAGATGTGCAATGTCATCAAACACCCCCCATGTTCAGCCAGAATACGTGCATATTCAACTCACACCTCTCAGCGCATATTTCATCTATTCACGTTCCTAACTCTTCTTTTTGCAGTGACCTTTATTTCTTTTTTTCATTAGGGGGTAGATGCCGCACAAAAACACTGCTGAAATCGTACATTCCAGTGAAGAAAACAGTTGGCAGAGATCTAGGTCTAATCATGCTGTCGAACGAACAAAACCACATTTGCAATTTTTAATAGGAGGCACTAATACGACAGGTCTGCACACCCAGAGTATAAGGGGCCCAGTGTTGGATATGTGGAAGCCAGGCACAGTTAGCCAGGCAGCCACAGGAAAAGGAAACCTAAATTTATGAAGCAGAAAATATCCCGGCCAACAAGGTACAGTGTAGCCTGAAAAGCCATAGAATAATACTGTACAGCAACTGGCTAATTACTGCAACATCCTCAAGCAATTTTACAGTAATGGGCCGTAAACCCTCCCATCTTTCTGCCTGCCACCAGCTCTCCCAGTCTGTCCCCAGAGCCACACTCAGGACTGGCCGCTGCAAGTTGACTCATTGGAAAGAAGAGTTGTTTTTTGGGCTCTGTTTTTGCGAGGGACTGTAAGATGACTTTGAACCTGCCCTGGAGCCTTTCTGTGTGAAGTCTGTAAGTTCTAACCATGTTTGTGTGGGTATACTCCTGGTTTCCTCTCACAGTCCATCGACAGACATTGGTGTTTTTGGACAGGAAAAGTCTTTTTTTTTTTTTTTGGCATCTCCAATCCCAACCAATTAGTGAAATATGTACAAGGCTTGCTGACCCCTCTCTGCCAATTCAGGAGAGTGAAGACAGTTTACAGCTCTCCTCCGAAGCACGCGCCTGTCAGCCACTGCTTCTTATACACTCATTGGTTGAATCTTCGCAAGTTCAGAACGAGGGAGGAGGATGCCCGGACATGAACAGGCCTTGAATCTTCCTGACGAGCGCTCGTCTGGCCAACAGGAGGCGCTTGAGCAACGAACAAAGCTGTTTGCATCCCATACCCGGCAGTCCCGTCTCAATTTGCAACCCTGTAGAGCAATAGCCAATTGTGCGCTACTCTGAAAAAGCTGCCGACCACTGCCGGCTGGTACGACCAGGGCTCGAACCCGCAACGTGATAGTCACTTCTGCTTCGCAACGCAATGCTTTACCGAGTGAGTCTTTTCCTAGTTCTAAGACCATAGTTCTGAGAACCTCCCTGAATATTGTATCTGTGCCGCAGGACCTGTGAATGATTGTATTCAGTGTTAGAATTCGGTGTTGAGGGACTTTTTAGCTCCACCTCCAGAGCTGTTGCTTTCTCGCCACCTGAGGAGCGCTGAGTGATGCAAGCGTACATTGGTGCACCAACCGCTGACAGGCTTACGTCATCTGTGGGGGATCCAGTTGGCAGTGTAAGAGCCAACAGTGGGCAGTTCCCCTCAGGGAGTCTCTAGAACAGCTTTGTCCAAAAACACCTCAGGTTAGACTAATTGGAGAGTCTAAATGCCCATTGGTATGCGTGTGTGAGCGAACGGCGCGTGACCCTTGAGTTAGATTGGTGAACTGACTAAGGTGCCTCTCGCTCAGTGCATGCTGTGATTAGCTCTAGATGGGTAAGAATAATGATTTGATGGATGGATGGATATTTTGAATAGAAAGGTGGAGCTTGTAATGGCATTGAAAAAATGCTAAAGAAATATGTGAAGAGAGTAAATGTGAGTAATTATTCTATGTTTACTGGTAAAAAGGTTTATTTGTTAACAGTCCAAAATTCGGTGTTTGATTACAATTTATGGAACATGAGCAAGAGCATTTTTTCCCCTCACTGAAACAGTCTCATTACTCTGCTTCATTAAATGGGCATTAAATGGGCATTTCACAAGCAACTGTTGAATTATGAAGCGATCATGGTGAGCTCTTTCTGGTTGCGAAAGGTGCATCCTCAGTATTTTATCTTGGTGTCCAACATAATATGGCGCTCGATAACGGCTGCCCTCACTCTGCATGGTAAACAAACACAATCATTGTCGTCTGGAGGGTGAGGGGTACTGTCAGTATGATAGGCTTTGCCTCCAGTACACCTCTCTGAAGACATGGAACAATTATGAAAAGAAAAAAAAACATGATAAATCCCTGTGGAAGAGTGAAATATGGGAACTGTAAACCTGAAGGATAACCGTTGACTGGATAGTCAGGAAGACTACTCTCTCTTTCTCTACATCTACTCTCCAATCTTTAAGTAAGCCACAGGCATTAACGCATTAGCACATTGGAATTGAGGTGATTCTTCTGATCCATTGAATAAGAAGTTCTGTTCCAAGAGGTCGACCAGTGACAATGACAATGACAGAGATCTCAATTTCAAAGACAGATACAGTTGAAAGTAAAGATACAGTAAGGTAGATGTGCAATATGACCCATCCTTGTTACTTTTTTTAATCACTTAACCCATATTTTACTAGGCAGTCCTATTGAGATGAATGATCCCTTTTCTAAGGAGACCTGGCCGAAATGGAAGCATGAACTGTTACATACAACATGCCAATAAACAACAAGAAAACACAATAGATAAACACAAAGATGTTGACTTAATTGAAATTCAAATGGACATTAAAAATATTCATTAAAATGTGGACTTAAAAGAACTATGGACAAAGACAAGTGCCAACCAATTTATTCTCTATTGTGCTAATAAGAATTCTAAAATAAGACTGAGAGACCTAGTCTCTCTGTTTAAAATCTTTTTCCAGGTGAGGGGAGCAGAACACTGAAAAGCTGTCTTTCCTAAATTGGTTTGTGCACTTGGGATAGACAAATCACATCTTGTGATCTCAAAATATAACTTATGCAAGTGATGTGAAGATGCATGCATGAATAACAACCTACCATAATCAAGAACCTGTAAAAAAGTAGCAGATACCAGCCTCTTCCTTGCATCAAAAGAGAAGCAGGACTTAGTTCTAATATAAAACCCTATTTCAGTCTAGAGTTTTTCACAAGATTTTCAATCTGAGGTTGTAAAAAAGGCAGTATATCAAGCCAGATATCAAAATATTCAAAACTGGGGACAACTTCCAACTCCTTTTTATCAGCAGTTATAACATCCATAGTGTTCACAGGCTTTTTTCTAGTATTTAAGAAATGTATTACTTTCATTCTATAGGCAT
Source organism: Gymnothorax reevesii (assembly GCA_029721435.1). Taxonomy (NCBI): domain Eukaryota; kingdom Metazoa; phylum Chordata; class Actinopteri; order Anguilliformes; family Muraenidae; genus Gymnothorax; species Gymnothorax reevesii. The sequence goes on from CM056588.1 coordinate 9,393,640, forward strand.
TGAAAGCCAGCTTTAGATGTGAAAGCTGAGTCTCCTGCAGTTAGGTAAGAGCCCGCATAATAAAGGAACCAGCACCATAAATCACTGCATCATCCACCTAAAAACGGGAATTGGCGCCGTCTCCATTAAGTCCTAAATTATTACTGCAGATAGAAAATAACAGTGGGCCCAAAACAAACCCCTGGGGTACGCAGTTACTAATATTTAACCATTTAGAGGCGAGCCCATCAAATTAGATACACTGAGGCCTTTCAAAAAGATAGTTCACAAACCACGCCACTGCCTGGTTGGATATACCAGTATTATGGTCAACAGTATCAAAGGCTTTGGGCAGGTCTCTGAACAGGGCTGCACAACACTGTTTCTAATTCAACATGCCAGTGATGTCATTCACCACTTCCATAGTTGTAGTAATAGTGCCATGTTTTTTTCTGACGTCAGACTGATAATTGGATAGAATGTAATTTTTACATTTAAAAAATCCTTCAACCATTCATTTACAGGTTGTTCAAAAATTTTGACCTGAACTGACATCGTAGGGATCGGATTATAGTTATTTAATGTGGTAGTGTCCCCTTCTTTTAGCAGAGGGAGAACATGGGCTGTTTTCCATATTTTGGGAATAATATTAGTGCTTATTGTGAGGTTGAAAATATAAGTGGTTGTGCTAAAAAATCTGCAGCTAATTTTAGGACGGATGGTTCAAAGTTGTCAGGACCTGCAGATTTTTTTTAGTGTCTAATCTGCCTGAAGCTTCGTGCACTTTATCGACAGAAAATGGAGAAAATCTGAATGGTTTACTTTTGCAAGTCTGGTTTAACTCACAAACTGCAGCATTAACAGATTCACAGACAGAATCAAATAGTGAACCACAGGACACAAAATGCTTATTAAAACAGTTCAACATGGCAGATCAGTCTGATACAGTGCCATTAGCTGTTATAATGCAAGGCATTAACTCACTTCATTCTCCTGGAGCAGAAAAAAAAAAAGATTTAATGGCTTCCCAAAATTTCCTTAGATTGTTCAAGTTTTTAGTCCTAACTGAAAGGTACTACTCAGATTTTGAGGTGAGGTGAAGTGGGCAGCCATTGGGCAGTGCTCAGGGACCAACTGACATTCTGAGATCAAAAACTTGCTGTCATGCAGAAGTCCTCAATGATATCCAGAAAGGCTGATGTGGGTTCACGGGCTCTCAATCAGGGCTTCCTGGATAATGTTGGGGACCTCTGCTAGAGCGCATGTCCTCTGAGGTCAGAGGAAACCCGAGCACCCAGAGAAAAACCCCAGGATCCTGAGGAGAACATGTTTACTCCACACAGAGAAATCCCAGCAAAGAGCAGTGCAAGTCAGTGTGGGTTTGTGTGTGAACACTGGAGTTCCATGGGATTTTTCCATATTAACTTACAGGCTGTTCAAATCAATTGGCATATGGCATATATTCCACTGTTTGCGGACAGTTTTGTTCTAAATCACTTGTAAGTGGCTTGCGCCCAAGGGAACGATTGGCCAGGATCTGATAAAAGCTACCACTAAACAATGTGTTACTCCACAAAGAACCAACTCAAAACTTTCTGTCTCCCAACGGGCATTCAAAGACATTTTCTTTGTTATACTTGATGACTGCTGAATCTGTGCAGTGAAGGGGTATAAATGAGACTGAACGGAGCATTTGCCTTCCCCATAAGTACAACCGACGAAGTGTAAGTTGTGCCGAAGACGCTTGGATGGAGGATAGACGCTGCATGAATCTACGTCATGGAGCTTTGGATTCCGGTGTAGAGATGGGCTTCCCACAGAATGTTCCAGTATGTCCAGTGATTGACTCCTACAGACTCCTTACAGGAAGATGACACTCTGCACACAAGCTGACACGACTAAAAACAGGGTTGCATCTCTCACCCAGTTCCATACTGGAGAGGAATACTGATGAAGCTCGACAAGAATTCCTCTCAAGAGGACAAACTACCTGTTTCTTCATGAAAATCAATCAACTTTCCGTGCCATGTATATTTGGTGTTTCTTCATCCAAGTAGAAACAAGAATCAAAGAAAAGTTGTCCGTCATGCAGCTGAGTTAGGGGAAAAAAAAAAACTTTCTGCCTTCAGGCCAAATATAACATGTCGTGAGAAAATTGTTGCTTGTTCCCACTTTGCTATCAGTGATTACGCTTTTTTCCATAACATCCTCAATGGTAGAGCAGGAATTTAAGCTGGGGAAGGTTGCAATTAAAATAAAAATGTAGAAAGTCTCAATGTTGCTCCAGCTGTTTCAGTGGCACTATATAATTAAGCTGAATCTAGGTTTTAATAAATAGTTACATGAAATTTGACCATTGCCCACAACATACACTTATTCAGCCAAACAATAAAATCTCACTCTCCAATACCTGACAACATGAAATCATAAGATAATAATGGAGCGTCAGTGTTACTTCAGACAGGCATGGAAGTCAGTCTTGGCTCCACCCCTAGTCCAATTGCATTGGACTTCAGTGTCACGTGCCTAATTTGCGCGTCTTTTTAAATAAGCCATCTGAACTAACCAAGCTCTGCCATTCCCACCAAGACCCATTACATACCTACACAAACATCCCCTCCACCTGCCCAGCCTCCTCCTTTCCAACAGCACGGTCTTTGGCAGTACTTGTGTCATACTCTTGTCTTTATATGGTATTGGCATTGTTTTGTTCGGTATACGCATTGTTTGTAAACTGTATTGTCTTTCATTACATTTTGAGCGCTGGCTGTTGCTGTCCTGCTGTCTTGATCCGGTCCTGATCCAGATCTGCACCATCCTCAGCGTGCCACTTCCTGGTGCTACAGATGCCACTGTTCAGATGGACTGAAATGGATCTCTTTTGCCATTTTACTATATTTTGCTTTATCTTGTTATTAACTAGCTAGCCTGCGGAGGATGGGCTTCCCCACTATAGCCGGGTTCCTCCTGAGATTTCTTCCCACTGGGGAGTTTTTTCTCACCACTGTTTGAGGATTTTTCTCCCTACTGGGAGTTTTTTGCCTCATTTGTTGTAGTGGGGAATAGGCTGGACACTGCGCTTTCATTTATTTACACTCAATGTAAAGCCTCTTTTTTGACAGTCTCTGTGAAAAGCACCATACAAATATATTGAATTGAATTGAATTGAATTGAATTTTTAAACACGGTGATCCAGGCTCTGCCGGGGGGTTGTGATCTCCTGGGATGTCTGTGTCATCCTTGCTCAGATTGTTCCAGAGTATCTCTTGAGCAGAGTCACCGCCAAATTCAAATGTGTCTTTCCAAATAAATGGTTAAATCTGACGTGAGTGTCCCTTCTGAAAACGACTTACTGGGGGAGCATACAGGCTGCGGCAGCTTATGCCGCCATATTGAACTTGACCGATTCTTCCACTCTGACTCACAATATAAACATTTGGCGAAGAAATTGCAGAGCAATGAGGTGCTCAACTTATTTATAATTACAAGTAAGCAAACTGCAGCCAGTGGTTAATTAAGAGATAACAGTCCAAGCATTATGCTGAGGATTATTACCTTGGCCGTCGCTCAATGTTCAAACATTAATCAATAATTCATTCTTATTCTAGCATTAGTATGCTATTTAAATCACTCCTGATAATACTGGAAATTAACAGAAGTAAGTCATTCCATGCAGAAGAAGTGATAGTGAATGGATGGTTATTAATTTGTTTTTATTGTTTGTTTTTATTTGCTGTGTGCATGTTTGCTTTAGAGCAATCTTGTTTTACAGGTTAAACCTTTTTTGTTAATAATTGCACAAAACAAAGGGAGAAATTATATCTCACAATAATATGCTGCATTTTTTTTTTTTTTTCAATCAGCGGGATCCCTCGCAGTGGTTGGGTCCCGCACATACAGTATATTGGTGGACATTTAGAGTATTAAATCCATCTGATAGTTCTGTAAATTGGTACTTCAGTAGCTGATTGCAATCTTCTCTAGACTACCACACATAGGCCGACAAAAATATGCACACATTGATACGCAAATATACATACACATAAGCATATACTGTACACAAATATGCACACACATCTGCACAAATACACATATACACAAACACAAATATGCATGCACATATACACAAAAACACATCCATATATGTACACAAATATGCACCCTCATGTGCATGAATACGCATACACATACAGTAAGTACACAAATACGCACACGCTTGTGCATTGATACACATATAGAGATATGTGCACACACATATCTAATTTAATAACTAATATAAATGCACACAAATAGACACACACATACACAAATACGCTTACACACATGTACTGAAATCCATGCACATTTACACAAATACTTGTGCACAAGTACACAGAAACACTATTACATAAATACACATACACATGTACACAAATATTGATACACACTTATGGAAATTCACATACAATTAAAGAAATACCCATGCAAAAACATGCATGCCGTTGCCCACATGCACTCGTACTGCATGTGCAGTCATGTGAAAACACACAGAGAAGTGCACGTCTGTACACAGAGACACACACACACACACACACGCACGCACGCACTGATGCACGTATGCGCTGCATAATCAAACACTTACTTGCTGCTCTCTCCTGCACACACACATGCACTGTCACACATATATTGCCATGAGTAAAAATGTAAATAAATGAACGGTTTTGGACGGTGAAATTTGGAGGCCTTAGATCAGTCACTTTGCACAAGCCTAACAGAGACACCCTACGCAACTGAGTTTGCAAAACACAGAAAACTCAATGCTCAGAAATAAACAATCAATGATCAGTGATCACCCAATATCTCCAGACCCCTGGGGTCCTCCTAGCTTGCCTAACAAAGAGAACTGAGATCTGACTGACTGGGATAATCAAAGAGCCCTCAGACTGGTTGCGGTCTCTTTCAGTCTATATCTATAAGTCTATCACACTCCGTCTCTCGCCTTCTCTCTCTCTCGATCCGGTCATCAATTTATTTTCTTCTCTGCGTATGGTGTGAAGGCCGGCGTCACTGTAGCGAGGACGAGCATCTTCCTGACACCGCGATGACGAGCGTCCGTGCGAAACGAACTCGAGTCCCTAGACGATGCGCCGCGAACGGGAAGAACTCAATTATCATGTCCTGCAGTGCTCGGACCTCTGTTTGATCGCGGGTGAGGAGCGCGAGATTACATCTCGCCCTCATCTCACCTCCTTTCCGGGACCGGGGGCTTTGGTGTTTTTAGTTATGAGGTTTTCAGTTGAATGGCCCAAAAGATGAATTGGTTGGGTGCTCTGATACTATCAGGCAGCCCTGTATTACGATGTGCGCGAGATCATGCTCACTGCTCCATCGATTTTGGGTTCTGTGGGATGAAAGCAAAGAGAGGCAAAAGCAGGGTAGAAAGCCAATGATATTTTCACGCCGCATGGCTTCCTGTGGCTTTGATCTGAGCCCTGTCTGCCACAGAAGAAAACAAAAGCGTACGGGCACGGCATTGAATGTGAAGGACTGACCCGAGTTATTTCAAAGCTCTTTGGACGGACAAATTCGGACGAAAAATTAGTATATTTTCTTGGACGGAAACTGTGGCAAAATGAAAGAGATGGAGACACCCTTGGCCGCCGGGCTTATTTCCCTTTCATGGGTGAGGCTGGGAGTGTCAACCGAATCGCACATGCAGGTAATGGGGCTTTTGCGAACAGCAATACTGTAACTAAATCGAAGGAGTCCAAAAACTGCTGGAAAGCAGAGGTCTTGGACGCTACACTGTGTTTATTCTTGGTTTGAAAGATGATTCAGTCGACATGCTGCCCCTATCTGGCGCTGCCCGTCACCGTCATTATTAAGGCACTGCATGACACACACACACACACACACACACACACGCACACACACACACACGCACACACACACACACACACACACACACGCACTCACACACACGCCACACTGTGGTGTGGCCCTTAGAGAAGAGAGCATAGTAAACACAACCAGCTTTCCTGGGAAGCTTTATTTATCTACTGACACACATCGCCCTACAGATCCACAGTGGAGGCTTATAAGGGTTTCAACTCTACACTCCCTTATAGGAAATGGCCTCAAAGCTATCAGAGCATCTCATATTCACTGTAAAGGAAAGAGTTTGAGGTACAGCGCACGCAGCCGTCCAAATACCACCACCACTACATCAGTAAGTTTCCACAGCTTCGGTTCAGCAAATTTCAGTGTTTTTGTTGACTGAATTTTCTCTGTGGACTGCTGTGAAGAGTATTTGAAATCCTTTTAGTACAAATAGACATTTCAAAGATGCCATTGTGTTGTTTGTAAAGAGTGCCCCATGGGTTCAAATGAACTGCTTATACTGATCGCAGGAGTAACTTGTGACTCTTGCTCTGAAGGTGCTTTGTGAATCGACTTTCATTCATTAATTTATTCATCCTTTCTCTCTGCCATGAGAATTCTATTAAAATGTATATTCTTCTCAATGTTTCCAACCAAACTGCTAACTAAATTTAACCGAAGACTGAATTGAACTAATGTTGACTCCATGTGGGTGTTTAAGAGAGTAAAGTGCTGAACGCTGGAAGCAGAGGCTGGAACACGGGGGTCTGCTTCGTGCGAGAATCCCAGACGCCTGAAACGTGAACGCATCCTTCCCTGTCCCAGAACAGGAGGGTTGTTTGGAGTTAACCGTCTGAAGACTCTAACCAGCAGCGTGGGGAACATTAGGCCCCCGTTCAGTGCTGCGCTCTCCTCTGGGCTCTGTGCTGTGGGGCAGCCTGGTGTGAGGGAGTGCGCTATTATTAGGCATTCGGGCATCATCACACGCGCTGCTTTATATGAAAATTGGAATGTGTAGCGGAATGGAACTCCTTAATGATCTTTCCTCCTTCCCTCTCCCTGAGTTTCAGCAGGTGATTTCTGTCATAATCATGCCAGTGTGTAGTATCTGCGGTAATAATGCCATTGTGGAGTGATATCAGCCGTAATAATGCCAGTATGGGTTGCAATCTTCTGTAATAATGCCAGTGTGTAGTAATGTTTGCAGTAATAATGCCAATGTTAAGTCACATCTGCCATAGTAATGCCAGTGTGGGGAGATATTTGCCATAATTATGCCAGTGTGTTGTAATATCTACTGTATTAATACCAAAGTGTAGTGATATCTGCTGTAATAATGCTAATGTGGGGAAAGATCTGCCATAATAATGCCAGTGTGGGGTGATATCTGCCAAAATAATGCTAGAGTGGGGTGACGTCTGCTGTAATAATTTCAGTGTGGCTGATATCAGCCATAGTAATGCCAGTGTGGAGTAATATTTGGGTAATAATGCCAGTGTGGTGTGATATCTGCCATTATAATGCTAGTGTGGTGTGATATTTTCTGTAATAATGCCAGTGTGGGGTAATATCTGCAGTAGTAATGCAAGTGAGGTGTGATATCTGCCCTAATAATCCCAGGGTAGGGTAATGTCCACTGTAATTATGCCAGTGCAGGGTGAAGTCTGCCGAAATATTACCAGTGTGGGGTAAAAACTGCAGTAAAAATGGCAGTGTGGAGTGATATCTTCCATAATAATGCCAGTGTAGGGTGATATCTGCCGTAATAATGCTGGTGGGGGGTGACATCTGCTGTAATAATGCTGGTGGGGGGTGACATCTGCCGTAATAATGGTAGTGGGGGGTGGCATCTGCCGTAATAATGCTGGTGGGGGGTGACATCTGCTGTAATAATGCCAATGTGGGGTAATATCTGCCATAGTAATGCTGGTGGAGGGTGATATCTGCCATTATACTTCCACTTTGGAGTAATATTTGCCTCAATAATGCTAGTTTTCATGCCAAGGCTATTGAACTCCAGCACCCACAGTCGGTGGAGTGCAGAGCCGTACACACTAAGCTCTGGAACTTTCTACGCCAGTCTCCAGCGGCCCTACACCTCGCCTCGTGCTTTTTCATTTCTGCTAGACTGTATGGCATCTGGGGGTCACACAGTCACACAGTTGTGTGGGGTCTTCAACATAAAATCAGACCAAGAAAACTAAATGCCATGTCACGGTTACCTGCGGAACTGGAGTAAGACACTTCCTGTTTAGGGAGACTGGGGGCACCTAATTGGTCTAAAGAGACAGGCACACTGTACCACTGTTGTTTTGGGGGATTGGTAAACTTAGGCAGGGGGCAGTGATAGTGTGGCAGTAATGGTCTATCAGTCTACTTTGAGGGAGATCCTGGTCCTGAGATAAACGTGCAGCTTGTGTTATTACCCAGATTAGGAAACCAGGCTTTTTATTTGGAAGAAAAATTATTAAAGCTGAAGCGTCGAGCATGGTTTGTGAAGATCGCATGACATGCCTTGTTAATGTTGATGGTTAGGAAGGCAGCTGTTTCTGTCCGCTAATGCAGCACAGGCTAGGGTGGGCACGAAAGAGAGGTCCACGGCCCGACTTCGCACCAACTCCACCTTTCAGCCGCAGGTCACTGAGCTTATCTCCCCTGTGAATGATTCATTACTTATTCTGACTATTTAGGAAATCATCCCGACCAGGTGAAGACCTTAATTTAGCACAAAGGGATTGTGTAGCATAGCAGAGGGCCAGTAAGGTTTATGAAGCCCCTTATAGAGGGATAACCACCTGAAATACTGGTGAATGGTGCATGTAATTTTCTGCAATGTTAAAGGCTAATGAACAAGTCCACTCCCAATGCGCCTTCCTATTCGTCTGCATGCCTATGTATACCGCCTTCATTCCCATAATCCCCGCTCGTCTCGTTTCTATATCCCTCACTCCCTTCCCCTCTCCCAGAAGGAAGCAAGAAACAGCCACCACCTGGGACCCTGGGGGGCTGAGGAGTCACACGGACTCCGTCGAGAGATGCGAGCCCCACCCTGAGTCTCGCCACCCGGGGGGCATCCAACGTTAGCGCAATCACAGACTAAGTCCATACAACATCGCCTTCGCCCCGATCCCCTATCCATCCTTCCACCAAATACTCTCCTCCACATTGGGAGTGGTCCAGAGTTCATTAAACATAGGTAGGCAAAGCCAATTTATGCGAAATTCCTGAAGTCGGGGGCAGCAAAACAACTGCCCAGGTGAGCTGGTAAACTCAAGAGAGATTTCAAGTGTTAGCTGTCAGGGTGCTCTTCAAAGGACACGTCTGTATAAGTGCATATTGGTGCTGTATATGATATTGGACGAATCTCCCATACAGATACAGTTGAACATGAAACAGAAGAAACTAATAAAAGTATATCCATTCATCAACAGAGCCGTAGCCAAATCCCCCATTCAATCTCAAAATGGCAGGAACATACTCTGGACGGCTCATTGATCCATCACAGGGCTCACACACCATTCACTCTCACATTCATACTCAGGGCGATTTAGAGTCTCCAATATCCCTGGTATCCATTTCTTTGAGGGAAGAAGCTAGATTTCCCCAAGGAGCCCAAACAAAACAGGGGTTAACTCTTGGGTAGTCCACCCAGACAGGCCCGAGGCCATATTGAAAACCACAGCCATCTTGTCGTGAGGCTTGTGCACTGCCCAAAGCACCACCGCGCCACCCATGAAAGCACAAGATTTTACATATGAGCAGACAATTCAGCGAAGGCCTCAGGGCGGTCAGACCAGCTCAATAGCTTTGTCCATTACACTGGTCACAACACCGTGACCTCACCTGACGCACATGGCTCCGAGCTGAGCTGAGCCGCATTCACTGTAAAATGCCAAAATGTGATGCTTAGAGGAAGGTGCTATGAAAACACAATCCATCGCTGCTGTTCTCCCCGCGCCGGGCCAGAGGGAGAGAGGATTTCACGCATCACTCAGCTAAATCAAGCCCCGCCCCCAAGGAGACGCGTCGTCCTTCACAACAGGGCAGAGGGAAGTGCCGGCGGTCACATAAATACCATCGCATATGCTAATGATTTCTATTTCAGACAGACACGCAATTTAAAAAGGGCTGCGTTAAATCCTGTCCAATCAAGGAGGGATCACGGCCTGATATTTCTCAGCAGCGAACATGGAGAGGTGCTTGAGATTTATTTATTTATTTTTTTACAAAAGCACCAAATTGCCAAAGGGCGCGTGTTGCAGTTGGAGAGATCTGGACTGGGTTATGTATGAGTGAATAACGAACATATTTACACAGACTCCTCTGTCATCGAAGACGGGTTCGTCAGGGGAGGGGAAAGCGTTTGTTTAATGCCACGTCCATGTTTGCACATTAATGCTTCATAGAAATTTCTAAAGATCAAGCACACGAGCCAGGATGAGAGTAAATGTGGAGACGGAGAAAATGTTAGAAGTATTCATCACACTGATACACCAAGCAAACTGACTGGATTTCTGGCTCCAGTATAATGGGAGCAAAGGGCTAATATGAAAAATGCTTTGCGTAGTAGGCCTACATATGATATTTTCTGCCTGGGCAATGAACGACTATATGGGACAACAAAGATGTTGTTCACACATTCACATTCATGGACACTCCCTCTGACAATGACATAAGAAACCAGTAAAATCAGCAATAACAATCTCTCTCTCCCTTTTCAAATTCAAATGCTCAAATGAGACTAATTTCCAAAGGATGACATGCAGTACATTATAAAGGCAGACTGTATACTGATATAACCAACTGATACATAAGCAAGAATGTAGAAGTCAATACAAAGTGTTGATTGCTATGCCTCTACCAGCCATAGCTTCATACACCCTGAAAGTTGATCTCTGGTCCCCGAAAAGTGCTGACCTTATGTGACCTTGAACTTTGACCTGACGACCTCAAAAAACAAACCAGTTCAGTCACTCACTGTAGGGAGAGAGCCTGTCTGAAGTCGTGAAAATCCCTGCACTCCTTAAGTAGATATTGTGCACGCAAGATATGCCTGAGGAGCGGGTTTTGTGACGGACAGACAACCAGAAAACAGTATGCTTCTCGTCCACTGTGTGCGGCAGAGGTATAATTACAATCTCTCTCTCTCTCTCTCTCTCTCTCTCTCTCTCTCATGCCCGCAGTCACACGCGCAGACACACAAAATATCATGGTACTGCTCTGCATCACTGGCAGGACTCTATTTCCTCAGCTAATTTTCTTTTGTAAATTCCCCTTCATCAGCACCGATTCCTCCAGCAGGCCAGAGTGTTTATCCTAACATGTAATAATCATTGGCATTAAGGAGATACACTCGCACAGTTTTACAAAGGGCCATCCTCAATCGCACTGCTTAGCCGCTTAATGTTCTTCAAGTAATGAATCTCTGCTGGTTTTACATTCAATTCCATTCGCAGATTAGTCTCATTCAAATGTGGCTTTGGTCCCTGAATTCAGTCGGGTAAAAAGACGGAGTCGGAATGTAAGAGAAGCAATCATTGCCTAAATGAGCTATTCAAGGCTAAAGATGCACCACCACTGAGGTGAGAGGGAATCTGGCAGCTGGATGGTGATGTTTTTGGCGTTCGATCCTGGATAAACGCGCTCCTGGCGTTAGCAGGTAGGCCGCACACACTGCTCATTTGCTTCGATTGTTGTTCGCTACGCTGGCTGTCGGTAGAGTGGCGGTGGTCAAACGGGTGGCTCACAGCGTCGCGGAGGGCAGGTGAGAGCGGGGTGAAGCAGGGAAAGGGGGCGTGTGCTCTGGGAGCTAACGCTGCCCCCTGCTGGGCAGCTTATCGGAGAAACACAGCCCTGCGTCAGTACCATCTGCTATCCTGGCTTGTGTTACTGTATACTGGGCCCCCTGTGTATTCTCTCTTTCTCTCGGCCTCTCTCTCACTCCTTCCATCTCCTCTTTTGTCATTCTCTCTCATTCTCTTGTGAAGTTCATGGCTATCAGTCCTCATTTTATCTCAACTGGTGAGAATGAAAGAAAAATATAACTGGAGGCTGGAAAGCACAGCAGCTAAATGCGTCTCATAGATCAGTTTGTCACAACCTGAGAGATGGATTTATGTGTGTTTGAGTGAGTGAATGTGTGTGACTGTGCATTATATATGGAGACAGGTGCCCCAATGCTGGGCATATGCTTGTTTTTATAACATATCAATGTACAGACAGGTGGCAAATTGAAGGAAAAAACCTGAATGAATGTGTGGATAAACATTATGAACGCAGGTAATTTTTTGTCATTTTCCTGGTAAGGTCTGAGTCCACTTGTTACCTTAAAGGCCCCCTATCATGTCACCAGGTGCACAGCTAATTAGCCACCACAAGCCATTTTGCATCTGTCCTTTGCGACATCACAAGTGGGAGGGATCATCCAGAAAAATGAAGGGACTAATTAACTGGTTAGCTGAAGTGGATCTGTCCTCCTTGCATCTGAGCAATCACTTCCCCATATGATGTCACAAACAGACTTTGAAATGGCTCGTAATGATTAATTGGCTGTGCACCTGGTGAAATGACAGGGGCCCTTTTAAGGACAGAAGAGACAGTGCAAATCCATGCAGAATCATTCTGAGTGATCACCTTTACATCCTATGATGATGCATTCTTACTGTGATGGGAGTGGACTCTTCCAGAATGACAATGGTGAAGCCCAGCCTGGACACAATAACAATGAATGAATTTATAAAAATGAAAATGATGTAAAGCATATGCCATCACCTTCACAGACACCAGCTCTCAAACCAATTGAACTTATGAGGGAGATTTTAAACAAAGTGTTGGGCAGCACTTTCTGTCACCATCATCAAAACACCAAATCAAGGAGTATCGCTTGGAAGAATGATACTCATTCCACCCAGTGAAGTTTTACTCTTTTGGGCTCTGTGCCAAGGTGTGTTGAAGCTGATTTGGCAGCTTGTGGAGGACTGTAAATGTTGATTGTTCCCTTAATTTGTCTATATGGGCGCAGTGAGATCATTCAAAGCTTGTCCTGCTCATATTAAGGGGACAGAATGACAGGCGGGGAGAATGAGAGGTGGTGTGAGAGAGTGAATAGAGGAGGTTGAATGTGTATCTTTAATCCTGACCCAACCCTCTTCCTCCGTGCTTCCTCCATCCCCTCTGATAGAGTTGTCATGGCGATACGGACCATGCTGGCGCAAAGCCGCAGACTGATTAAGCGGGAACGTAGCACGTGGCTCTGAGTCGGCTGAATATTTGACCCAGGGGGGCAGGTGTGTGGAGATTTTCTTTTACTAACACACACAGTGCCTTCGCCCGAACGCACCTATAGTGTCTGAAAGGGAACAAAACCATGGGAGAAAACTGCCGCAACCTCTAAAATGATAATTATGCATTTGTCCATAATCTAACCTGCATATTCCACTACCTCTGAAATGATAATTATCCAACCACCCATTATCTAACCTGCATATTCCACTACCTCTGAAATAATAATTATCCATTGGTCCATTATCTAACCCCCATACTCCGCTACCTCTGAAATGATAATTATCCATCTGTCCATTATCTAACCCCCCTCTGAAATGAAAATAATCCATCTGTCCATTACCTAACCAACATATTCTGCTACCTCTGAAATGATAATTATCCATCTGTCCATTATCTTACCTTCATATTCCGCTACCTCTGAAATGATAACTATCCATCTGTCCATTATCTAACTCCCGTATTTCACAACCTCTGAAATGAAAATTATCCATCCGTTCATTATTTAAATCCTATTTTCCGCTACCTCTGAAATGTTGATTATCCATCTGTCCGATATTTAGCCCACGCATTACGCTACCCCTGAAATGATAATTATCCACCTGTCCACTACCTCACCCATGCATTCCACTACCTCTAAAATGATAATTATCGATCCGTCCATTATCTAAACCCCATTTTCCGCTACCTCTGAAATGATAATAATCCATCCTTTCATTATATAACCCACATATTTTGCCACCTCTGAAATTATAATAATCCCTTTGTCCATTATCTAACCCAAATATTCTGCTACCATTGAAATGATTGTTAGCCATCCATCCTTTATCAAACCCGCATACTATGCTACCTCTAAAGTGATCATTATCCATCCATCCATTATCTAACCTGCATATTCCACTACTTCTGAAATGATAACTATCCATCCGTCCATTATCCAACCCCCACATTCCGCTACCTCTGAAATGATAATTATCCATCTGCCCATTAGCTGACCCTCATATCTCGCTTCCTCTGAAAATCCATCTGTCCATTATCCTACCTGTATATTCCAATACCTCTGAAATGATAATTATCTATCTGTCCAATATCTAACCCCCATATTTCTCTACCTCTGCAATAATAATTAACCGCCTGTCCATTATCTACCCCCTATATTCCACTACCTCTGAAATGATAATAAATCATCCGTCCATGATCTAACCCACATATTTTACTACTTCTGAAATGATAATAATCCATCCATCCATTATCTAGCCCACATATTCTGCTACCATTGAAATGATAATTAACCGTCCATCCTATATCTAACACACATATTCTGCTACCTCTGAAGTGATAATTATCCTTCTGTCTATTATCTAGTCTCCATATTCCACTACCTCTGAAATGATTATTATCCTTCTGTCCATTATCTAACCCCCATATTTCGCTACCTCTGAAATGATAATTGAAGCACCTATTACTAAAACCCCATAAGTCACACTTGACTTGACTTGACTTGACTTGTGGGGTTTTAGTAATCAGTGCTTCAATTATCCAACCGTCCATTATCTATGCGAATTCCTTTGCAGGGACACAAGCATGCATCAGCATATAAATGGCGAGACATAGGAGCACGCCTGGGGCAGTTTACCAATCCATTGCAGGGTTAACACACCATTCATACTCACAGGTCCTGATATCACTGATATTTATAAAGCATGTGATATTTGGCCGCTGATCTGACGGGAGAGAGCACAAATGCTGTTGTCTGATTCAAATTGGGAGACAATTGGAGAAAAATAAAAGTGGACAATTTATCAATTCATTTATTCATTCATTTTCATTGCCATTCATTTATTCCCTGACATCATCTGCATGTGGAAAATAATGTAAAATCTCCAAATTTATGAATAATAAATTTTTCATCACGACTCAGCCCTGTTCCCAGGATTGATAGAATAATAATGTTATGGATATGTTGAATAATACATTTATTGTGTAACACCTGTACCACAGGAATGGGTCTGAAAAACTGAAGTGTCAGGTTTAATTTCACTCCCCTAGATCCCAAAGTTTTGCCAAATAAATCGATAAACCGGCCTTGTTCCATTTGATGAGAAGATGCTTGTGTCCTGTCTGATTCATCTCTACTGGGAAAGCGATACCTGTGCAATTTATCACAGTACATAAGTCCCAATGTGATTTCCTCTGGTAGATACGGTACATTTGTAATCCCGACTGGTACATACAGTGACTGTATAATCCCCGAATGCACAGAGGTTTCTGTGTAACTCTCCAGGTCCATACTGAAACTGCCATTGTAATCGCTTGTGTAGGTAGTGGTAACATACTGTACAGTGTGTTCCTCCATAATCCACGCTGACGTGATGCTGTCTCATGTTTCAATACATGTATACTCAGTGCATGTGCCTGCAATGCGATTCCAGCAGTCACACAATTTTTAATTATGAAACAGCGCATTTTTGGAATAACGCAGTCGAGTGAATGAGAGGCACTACAGTCTAAGCAAACGTGCACTTTATTGCACTTTCACTGTGACCTTCTTAAACAGGCTCAATTAGCATACGATTATACCAGGATTAGCACATATACATTTTCAGAACACAAAAGACTTTCCTGTCCCATGTTATTTCCCTGAGTTTTATTCTATTTTATTTTATTTTTTGATCTCAGTTCTAGCCTCCTGCTCCACATGGTTCCATCTCTTGGTTTGTGATAGGAGAGCCACAGTGGCTCTGGCAGTCACTGTCTGAATCGACTGACAGACGACTCTGAGTAACGGGAGCCTGGCAGCAGTGTTATTGTTTTGTCAGGGAGGCTGAAGGTCTGTTAGTTTGCTCCTGTCAAAAAACAGCTGGCTGACTTAAATCACCCCATCGTTCCGCCCTCTAAGATTTCCAGGCCAAAATCATTATGGACCAAGTTAGTTTTTTGATACTGTTGGTTTGAAGTGGGAATGTCTTTAATTAACCAAGGCTGTGGTGGTGGTAGTGGTGGTGTTGGGGGTGGGTTGTAGCTGGAATTACTTGGTGGGAGGCAATCGCATGCCTATTATGTCACCTTCTCAGACAAACACCACAGAGGATGAGCTTCCTGCTGTATTAGTCCACTAATGTGTTCATCACATTTATCCACGCAACATGCCCTCTGCTCCGATCCACCCACATGACAAAGCAGGCGCCTTCGAGCCATCTTGTTTGGCAGCCATCTTACAGAGCGCTTTCCATGTAAATGGGCCTTCAGGAAGCTGTGGGTGTTTGGGAACCCCAGTTAGCGGAGCTGGCATGTGCTCTCTGTGACTCACGGGGCCTGCAGATGTTGCGGCGTTGCTTGGCGAGGAGAGCCCTTTATTGGCTGGCATGAGGCGGAAGATGGAGGGGAACGTCGACGGCGATGGATTGATTTTGGATTCAGCTGTGCTGCCAACGCACCCTCAAACCACACAGTCAGCCGCGTAAAAAAACTCCCGCCCACGTTAGTCGTGTCAGCACCGCCCATACACCCTTTCAACCTCTCTACCTTCACAACTTTTCTCTCCTCTGCTGCTTCCTTCTTTCCTCCCTCCTCTTCACACTCCCCCCATCCCTCCCAGCTGCTCTGACTGTAACACACTCATCACCTCTCTCTCCCCTCTCCACCTCTCCTGTGTTCACCGTCCTGTCAACAGGCTGCACTGTTCCTCCACAAAGACCAGTTCAACTTCTCTCCTTCCCCCCGTCAAATTTTCATGTTCCCTGAGTGCCGGAATGGCAGTTCCTCAAAATTCTTCACAGAAATAAAAACAACAGCAATAATAAATAAACTGAAGGGCTGTTCTTAATTCAGTTGTCTTTGTGTGGATATATTCGTGAATTTATGAGGATTTGTCGAGTTTAGTTCAGTAACAGGAGTCCTTCAGTTCGATGCTATTGTTTTTGGTCTCCATTTTTTTCCACACTCCTCTCTCTCCTTTGTTAATTTAAATAAGATCATGTATCTGGAGAGAAATAAAGTCTGAGCCACATTCAACCAGACACAGTAAACATTAGCGTCAGGGTTCGCATGCAGCGCCATCTTGCTCTTGCGTGATGTTAGATCAGAGGTGGGCAGCGAGGGCCGTATCTGTCCCTGGTTTTCACACCAATGTCTGGTCTTTAATTAGTTGATTGTCTGAATTAGCCAAACCATTTATGAAATCTGACGTTTCATGCGTATTTCTTTTAATTATCATGAAACTACATCTTGTCTTGTCTCCCTTCATAAAACATTTTCCTTTTATCGAATCATTGCGAAAATCTATATTTGTGCATGCAATCGATTAACTCAATCAGTCAGGGTAATTGATAGGAATAAAAACCTGCATACACACCGGCCCTCCAGGACCGTGATTGCCCACCCCTGTGTTAGATCATACGACTTGCATCTTAACTGTTCTCTCTTGATCTCTAGCATGAAAGTATGCGGAAGTGCCAAATGAACGCACGTCAGGATATATAGATGCTTAAATAGATGCTCTTCCCCTCCCTTTGATTCATGGCTCTAAAGATGAGTGCAAGCAGTTCCAGTACTATTCTGCTCACTGTGGATGAGCTATGCATTGCACTGCAGGCAACCCAGACAAAATAAGACATCCTGAATAAATGATTTGTTCAGCCTCAAGGAAAACAATGTATCCCTATCTATTACTGTTTGCTTATAAGAGATGTGGAAGCGATGTCCAGTGATCACGGTGTACAGCCTATGAATGGGCTAAGGCTGAATTTGGCTAAAGGTCACTCCACCGTTTCATCTCATGGGCCCTTAAAATGGCCGCCCTTCAAGCAACGACGTCCATTAATATAAGATAACTGATCCTTTCGCCCAACAAGAACTGCCTTGTGAACCCAGAATATTATGGGATCCGCAGCATGAAAAATATGACCATGAGCAGTAAATGAATATGTTGTCTAAACATACCTTCTGAATAAAATTGTACATCCAATAATTTCACAGTGACCTGCTACTACTACTACAGGAAGAGGAGGCTGTGGCCCAATATTCATGTTACAGCTGGTCCTTGCATCTTTGTATTGTGCTGGTCTACTACCAATCACACACTGCCTATGTTGTTGGAGGATTACACAGTCAGCGCGTGCCCAACTCGTGCAGCTGTATGCATCTGGATGAGCAGGAGCGGCTGCTGGAGAGCACTGAGACAAACTAACCTTTACCCCTTTTCTCCATACTTTCCCCAGCAAGGCAGGTCAAGTGTTGTTTTGCCAAGTCTGACCTACGGCTGTAGCGGCTAATGGGATTACAACGCCCAATTACAGGGCTCCAAGAAGAACTTCTAATACTGTGAGCTATTGTCACCAGTTCCATTTTCAGCCTGTGGGTGCTGTAAGTAGTTGTAATGGCCAACCCCCAATACCCAACACTGGAGGCTGCTACCACAGAGCACTTAGTTGTAGCAGTTTTATAGCGTATCATTGTGTTCAAAATTTCTATTGATGCAATTTCATACTACGCTAATGTGTTTAAAGGTCTATCCAAAAAGTTAGAAAAAAAAATCTCTGTAAACATTTATTATTGTCTGTAATTCACAAATGCAGCATTTAACCTTCGTAACTGTATGTCATATAGGCAAAAAAAAAAAAAAAAAAAAAAACGAAGAAACTAGACGCTTTGAGACCTCTCCTTAAAACTCGCGAGCGATTTGCTAATCGACTGCCACGTATGAGAAGTAAGTTGCACCGGAGCTAGTGCAGAAAATGACTTGTTTCACTCCTTATTTCAACAGCCACTTTGTGAAAGAAAGACAAGTTATAGCTATCGTATTTGGGACGAATATATTTATCGATACATTTTCTACATACCATGAAATGATTTGACACAAACTGTTCAGATTTTGTGGGTTTTGAACTTTTCCGGGAACAAAGCTCTGATCTCATCTCTGCCGTCCAATGGCAGAACCTAGTAACTCACTTTTATTTGATTTTGAGAAAAAAGCAGAACCTTTAAGGGTTAAAATTGTCCTTGAGTTAGTGATCCCTATCGAATAATAATAAACTATAAAACTAACCTTCCCCAAATAACCAGGCTTTAATATCAAATTGTTGCATTTTCTGCTTTTTTATCAAAATCAAATAAGTGAGTTACTAGGTTCTGCCATTGGACGGCAGATCTGGGATTGCAAAACGAAAAGTTTACATTGGTCGTAAACGCGTGCACAATGTTTTTTTTTTTTTACACGTTCTTGCATTGTATACTACGAGTGCTAATTTTGGACTTCGAACATAGTAAGCGACTGTACGGCAACTTTACTCACATGGACCTTGTGTTTATGTTTGGGCTTCGCTTTCGGATATGTGCCGTACCGAAGTCCTAGTGGTCACCGGTGACTAGGATTCACGATGTGGCCAGTGTTTCAGAAACAAACACAAATGCAAAATTTGAATGTCATCATCAACAACAACAATGATCAACGATACTAAGTCTCACACATTCGACGTAGATCCTACGCATTTTTTAGGCTTATTCATTAATCAGCAATTATTCAATGAAAGCTTATTAAAGAGATTCTCACTCGGAATTAAAATCCTTGTGCATTGAAGTTTTCGTTTCACTTGCGTAAAAGGTGCACCTCACCACAAGAAACATGGACAGCGATTATGACTCCGGACTTCCCGTGCTTCTCTTTACTCAGGGATTGGAAACAATGCCTGTGTTTCATGATCGTTTCAATAGTTTTAATGAAACAAGACCATCTCAAACATCTTTATGCAATGCCATTGCTTTCAATCTCTCGGTAAAGACAAGCTGGAGAATTCCCGAGTCATAATCGAATTCCGTGACACTAGTGGGGAAATCCACGGTAATGCAGGTCAAACTTATTAACTTAATGCACAATAACTTATATTCCGAAAGTGAATTTCTCCAGTGCGCGCTGAATGGAAAATTGCGAACTACGGCACAGGAAGGTGAATACCAGTAAGAGGCGAGAGACTCCACCAAGTGCGTGAGACTTGGCTTCTCTTTTCTGGGAAGTGATGTAAACGTCTCCTACCATCATTTGGAGTCTTGTTACAGCCTACCACTACACACCTATTTGGCATGTTGATGAATGTCATCTCAAAATCAACAAAATCAAGGATTGATCAAGGTGAAATCAATTAGGCCTATTAGTATAGAGCAAACCACTGGTTGATCAGCTGGGAACGTTTGCAACTTACTTTTCACACGTCATAGATGATATGACTACGATGTCCGTGTGCAACGACTTTTTTGAGGGGTGGGGCTTAGGACCGCACATGCCAGCCAAATTTTAGTTTTCAAATAATTATAAACAGTTATAGAAAGCATTTACAAATGTGTGATGCATAGTCATTTGCTACATATCCATTTCTTCGAAAAATAGCCAAAAAATTTTCTCACTCATTAGGCCATGTAACCTCCGTAAAAGCCAAGTACCTTACATATCCAAAGTGTTATTCTAGTGACACAAAGTGCAAAGAATGGCACTGAAGGCTTTCCTCAATGGGAACAACATTTTTTTAGGTCTCCTGAGTGGATTCAGTGAGAGTTTAATTTAATTAGGTGACTAAAATGCCTGCACGAGTAAAGGAACCAGTCAGCTTGGAAACCAGTTGAGACTAAACACCGTAATGATTCTTGTGTCTCTGTTATTTGCCCTTTTGGAAGATCAAATCAGAGAGGCCTGGAAGCTGGGTGACACTGATAAGCAGAGATTATGAGAAAAAATGACCTCCTCCAATGACAATACCACCTGGTGTTTGGCAGCTCTGCATCATGATTACTCAGTGGGAAATTGTGGAATATGCTGTCTTCCGAAGTAAATTGTGAAAACCTAGTGGGGACTGTTGTTGATGAGGTATATGGCACATAAAAATGGTTAGTTAAATAAAGTTGTAGCTACACCATTTCAATGTTTAGCAATTGTATTAGAACTGAAAGATACAGTAGTTGAAGCTATTAATCAACAAACTTGTTCATAAGTGGCAACGGTTACTGTATCGAATAGTGATGATGAAATGCTTAGGTATGACACAGAAATGTTTATGTATTTTGTAGGCAAACTTCAATCAACAAATACAAATAAGCTGGCTGACAAACATAAGCCCCATATTGTTGTAACATTGTCCTAGCTATAATGCTGTTTTAACCAAGAGTAGATTGGATAGATTTTGTTTTGCAAGTCCATTACTATGCAAAATGTTATTAATCTGTACTGTTCAGACTCATTTTTGTTGGGCATGACCAGCTAATCCGTCCTAATTTTGATTCATGTTTAGGCAATGATAAGGCCCATTCTATTAGCCATTTGTTAACACTTTGCTACTTTTTTTGTATTCTTATTAGTTTTTTTTTTTTTTTTTTAAATGCATTTTATGAGCAAATTCTCCATATAAAGATGGCAGAAATTGGCTACCGATATGGTACCTACATAACTAGCCACACTGACTGCTTGCTAGGCTGGTTATCTTTCAAGGTTGCTCAGGCTGCAGTGCGTTACATGTTTCCTCTTCAGTGCTCTCCTACAATGTAATGTGATTTGTTTATCTGATTGGTTGAATTTCGCCCATGATAGACCGTGTTGGTTCATCTAATCTGCCGCCAAATATTTTTGAAAGTGCCTACCCATTTCCAAACAGTATCGACGAGCTACTTTATTTTATTTTTTAATAAACTACCGGTGCATTTTCAAAGTTCTCAGTGCCTCGTTTTAAATCTTAGGGCCCCCGTAATTCTCAAGTGTGGAGGTACTTTGAGCCTTGTTAATGATGAAAAAAATAGCGATTTCTTTGCATGGCAACGTTATGCCCGATTCACGACCATTGTAAGCCTGTTAGGAGCTTCGGCTAGAGAGCTTTATATTTCAAAATGTTGCGTGCGTACAGAGATGGGGTATTCGACAAAGGTTAGTACTCATTATCATGTTTCAATACACCCCAAGTCAATTTCACACCAGAATTCTTCAATTCTGTGAGAGGATGGGGGAGTCGAGAAAGGCAGATGAGTAATTGTTTGAGAAAGGGAGATGGGGAGTTTGTTGCAGGGATAGACCAGTTCAGGCCTCAGCGCATAAGATCAGCGCTAAATTCAAAATGCCAGACTTAAGGCACGGCTCATGCAGCCCCGGTGGATATGATTGGTTTTCAGTTCACGCTGAAATTATATGAAGTGGTATTAGGGGATTTAGAGTTTTTATTTTGGGGTTCGAAGGTTTTATGAGGCATTTTCCTGTATTAGTTTATTGAGCAGGTCTAATTTAATTCCGTTCCTCCAGGCAGGCGGTCGTTCTTGGAACTCTGGCAGAGCCAGGGGCGGATTTAGGGAGATCTACAAACATGCTTTCCTGCACTTTTCCTTATAAGGAGAAGATCTCTTGGGACACCAGAAGACCAGAGGGTCAATGAGGACAGAATAAAGCACCGGCATGTAGCATGTGTAGAGTTTGGTTCCCCCTAAAATCCTCTTGCCCTCCACGGAATATCTATGGTACCGGGAGGAGTAGTCACTAACCAGCAGGAAATGGGAACGGTCTGTAGATGAGCTCTCTGCAGCTCGAGCATATAAAAATGTAACGAGAATGCAGAGTGGGTTGAGAGAGGGTTAACTCATATCCCAGATGTTAGTTTACTCTGTAAAATCACACGAGGCTCTGACAGGAGTCGGGAACCCTCATCCGGTTCTGCTCTCCCTGTCAGTTCTCCTCTGTTTTATGTACAACTTCTCTGACTCGAACCTGTGCTACCCCGCCCACACAGCAATACAGTCTGTCTCTAATGATGTGTCAAAAACAACCCTAATGTCACCTATGTCTCACCTCACATTTATTTGTTTATTTATTTTTCATTTCTTAATACATGTTAAATAAAAATCAGAGTGGAACTGAGCTCTGGAATATGGACGTCTCCCTCCACCCAACCCCCATGGTACAGACAAGAAATAAATAATGAAGCCAATAACCTTCCTCTCTGACACCATGTGCTCACATATACCTGACCTCTGACCTCAGCTAATGCCTTTCCTTAAATGCCATTGATTTCTGATACCAATTTGAAGCAATCAATATTAACAATGAATATTAAACAGGATGTAGCAATTCCTGGGGGTGTTTGGTTGTCAGTGGGGCTGATGCACAATCTCCATGGGTAACCTCTTCATTCTTACCCCCATCTGTCATTGAAAAGGCCTGGAGGACTTAGTTTAATGGTGTCTACGGACGATGATGATGGAAAATAGCTTCCAGGCATTATCCACGAGGAGTCATGCAGTCTTAATGTTGGAGAAAGCGTGTTGATTGACTGCTGGCTTGAGGTCCTTTTCAGTCGAAAAGCAAATTTAAAGTGCTTTACACGCCGCGATGCTGTAAGTTTACTCCTGGCTGGCAAAATTAGACACAACCCGCGGGGATTATTTGCCGCTTTGGTCATCTTGTGCTAACAACCATCCCAGTTTAACAACAACAAATTAAATAAGAAAAAAAAAATGCCTGAATACTCAACACTTGTTCAAAAATACCCAAGATTGCTTTCACTCCCAGGAGACTGCACACCTCGGAGTAATACAAAACACCATTGCCCCGAATATAGAGCTGATCGTTGGGCAAACTGCAGCGCCTCTGCGGTTGGGAAACTTGTGCTTGGTATCAAGCTTCCAGCTCCCGACAGGGACTCTTTCCAAAAAAAACCACCTCAAGCATAAGGAGAGGAGTTGAGTGATAATTGGACGGGAAACGCAGCGGGTAACACTTATCCTCGCTTCCTCGCAACTAAAATGACACAAAGCCCCACACAAGACTCGAGCCGTGCGAACAATGTGTGGGATTTAATCATTTTTTATTTGCTGTCCACGTAATTTTGGAATCTTTGTCCCCAGTGAATGAGTTTTCCTGTATCTGGGCCAATATTCCTATTCGTCCTGCCTTCACAGCGCAGCTGCGTGCCTACTATGGAAAAAGGAGGCTTTGTCGAGCTCATTGTGCCGCTGGGCTATATGAGCGTGACTGCATGCTATCAGAAAAGCGCCTCCAAATTTTTCACAAACACCTGAGATTACTTGTAATCTCTCCAACTACAATACATCCATATGTGGTGCATGCATGTTCATTCCAGCAAATCATATTCCTCCTGAATGTGGACTGTATGATTTCTCATCTATTATTAAAACATTGAATTTATGGCCTGTTCTTAATGCTGACTTTTTGCACACACAAAAAAAAAGAGGAGATATGACACGTCCATGACAATCCATGAGATTGAAAAACACAGGCACAAGTAAAAAACGAAACGAAAGTATCTTCGCTACTTTACCACTCACGAAAATGCCAGTTTTCCATTCAGCGTCCACGCTGCATTAAAAAACCAACTCATTTGTGCCAAATTTATAATCCATGGGCATGTTGGTCTTTTAATGTGGCGTGGTCAGGCGCAATTCTGGCCTTTTGCAATCTAGAGGAAGTGCAAAACTCTTGTGCGGTTGACCAACAAAAACCTGGTCTACAATCATTAGCCAGGTTTAAATTGCAATTTTAAGGGCGCATTATGATCCTAGTATGCGCATTTGTCGCCGAATTCATAACTCGCATACCCTCTGCTTATTTCATAATACACAGGGACGAACTGCAGGCCCCCCACACAAGCAAACAATTAAAAAAAAAAAAAAAAAAAAAAAACTGTGAAAGATTATTTTCAAAACATTTAAAAAACGTTCCAGAATTGTGAGTGCGATCGCTCCACGTAGCCTACTTACGGAGCATTGCTGTGATGCAGGCTAGTTTAATTGTGAGGGAACGTATTCCTTCCGGTAATTTGCGATTTGATGTGTGAAGTTATACACCGGCGCAGGTATTCGCAAATCATGCTGGATGAAGCCACAATTCTTTAATTCTGGTGAACTGCGTAATTCATGCCATCTCCAGAGGATCCCCCTGGAAAGGAGGCTGTTCGGGGACATTGCTTGGCCAAAATATCAAATAGATGGCATGTAATATCTGAATAGTGTGTGGATTTTTGGTCTGTCACACAAAACAAACCAACTGAACGAATGTGCTGAAAATGTGCTTAAGACGTTTGGATAATGAAAGGAACGGGCTTTGACTCCAAATGCAGTTCAGCATCGGCAGGGCGTTTAGGGTTAACACAGCTCACGGTCAAATACAGAAGCAGATTGATAGCCAGGCAAACAGGGTAATGCAGAATAGTCATAATCAGAATCATGGGACAAGCAGAGATATTCGGTAACGAGAAAAATCAATCCGCACAAAGACAGTAACAATAGGGGTTGAGCTAAGGGAATGGAAGGGGAAGGAAAAAGGGAATTGGATGGGATAAGGGAATAACACAGGAGAATCTGAACATATGGGTACAAAAATGGGAATTAGGGAGAACGAAGTACTGAGCAATCAACCAGCAATCAAACAACGTAATTCAAACAATCAATAACGAGACTTACGGGAGAATTCACAGAAAACGAGCAACCAACAATCGAAACCAAGAAAGCACAGAAACGAGACTTAACCAAAGCGAGCTGTGGGAAGAAACGAGTCGACAGGGAGCTGCGGAAAAAATGCGTCTTTTAAACACAAACTTATCAGTGTAATCCCAACTAGAATGCAGGACAGCTGTAGAGGGAGGCGGAACTAGGAAAGCAAGGACGGTGATAGGAAAGCGAGGGGAAACAGGTGGAGTTCTAACTCTGATCTAACTAATCACCCGTGCCTCGCTAACTATTCTTCGGTGCGGATAGCCAATGAGAACAGCCAGAGAGAAGGAAGTGGGATTACCTCACCGAAGTAAGGGAAGAGAGTGTGAAGACTAACAAGACTAACAAGACGGAAACGAAAGGAAAACGTTCAAGACTTAAGACAGCGCAATCGTAACAGAAACATACATACTCTAAATGAATAAATATGATAAAAAAATAAATAGCAATAAAAATTACTAAAGCATACTAAAAACAAACATACCAATCAGCGATTTCTAACAGATACATCCTGTATCGGTATACCCGTTATCTGCAATTGTCACAGAAACCAATTGAATCCAATCTTATCCATTAATACTGTGCCTGCTGTTCCATTTCTATTATCAAATACAAAATCCCTCATTTAATTTGGTAATTGATTCATTATTTACAGTTTGCTGGGCAAAAGAAGTAGGCTTAGCCCTAAAATCGAGACTTTTAAGCAACAGAAAAAGCAATGGATGAAAGGTTGTCACCATCTATGATTAATCCGAATTTCTTCCATATATTCGGCTTGACCTTCAATCGTAAGGCAAGCGGAAACAAGTTCTTTTCACTCCTTTGGATATTATTCAAGGGGTTACGGTATGTAATCAAAATACACTGCCCGGCCAAAAAAAAGTCACCGTTTGGAAATTAATGAACAAATTCTAGAATTGGATCGTTATTGCGGTTACTAATATGCTTCAGCTGGCAATAATCATTTCCCCCCTGACTGATGAAGCGCATCGCTACTCATTTCTCAAAAAATCATGTCGGAAGACACATCCCTTGCTGGTGGAAAAGATGTTACAGTATTTCAGAACAGGCAACTTATTGGCTTGTATTTAGCAAAGAAACTCATGAATGCAAAAACAAGTATGAGGAATCATTTTCACAAACATATTTGCCACCACAAAGTCATGATCTTAGACACAGTAAAAGTTATTGGGATGTGCTCAAGAAAGACCACCGAGTGGTTTAACCATTATGTTGAGAAGACAAGATCTAGGCCAAAAATTATGGCATGTATGATCGAAAATAAATGTTCTTGCATTGCATATAGTTGTCAAAACAATGACAGAATGAATTTGCACTGTAATCAAAGCTACAGGGGTTCCAACTAAATATTTGAGTGTGCGACTTTTTTTTTGGCCGGGCAGTGTAACATTGGTTTTGTTTCATTCTTGCTGGCAGTTTTTCTCACTCACTTTAATTTATCTTGGTCGTTCCCCACCAATGCGTAATTATCTATTTAATTTTTTTTTACCGGCGACTCTGAATTAAAACCTTTGGCTTATTTTATGAACAAGTTCAACTGTGGCCCTGGGAATTGTCAGTTCAGGTTTTTTAGAATGTGGATTAAAATCATTTTGGGCAGTAGTTCAATAACATTTTTGGAGATCACAGTGATCAATTTACCATACTTTAAGCAATGGTTTGCTTCTGACGCAGTGAAGTTTTTTTTTTCTTTTTCTGCCACTCAAAAAAGTCTGCCCTTATATACTCTTCCAAAAAAGAAACTATACAAATATTGAATTATTGATTACGCTTTCTTTTCAATATGTTTTCTACATTTGTCAAAACATTTCATGTATAATAGATTGATGTTAAAAACAATGTATAGTTTCTTTTTTGGAAGAGTATAAGAACTATGAGTATTAAAGTAATGACGTCACGTTGGTGTCGGAAGTAAAATTTCCCGTTCATTTTACCTATAGACTGTTTTTTCAGTTCACTTTTGAATCAATTCCCATTGTTTTCAAGCCTCCATCTTTTTCGAGATTTTGCATTATATTTCCGACTAAAAACAAATAGAATTTTTCTTGACCGGAATCAGCTATATTTCAAATCGTTTTAATTTTTTGCCACCAAGCTAATCCAGTTTGTAGTCTAAACAACTACATGTCCCATGATCCTCCTGATTCCCGGGCTGAATGAGTTCAGGACGCGTTTTGGTTTAGAAGTCACCTGCCTCGAATTTTCCATCACCTCGCCGTAGCCGTTTCCTTGCTTAATTAGTTAGCCACTCTACTTCTTCTTGGTTAAGCTTTCCCTGCTAGATATCAAGTTTTACAACTAATTTACAAAAAATGTAAAATTTTGGCCAACGTTTGTTTGCTTAAAAACTCGGTCGAGCTTATCAGCCTTCTCAAAGCATTACTGACAATGAACTCGTTGTCAGCAGGCTAACATAGCCAGCGATCTAGTTTACCGACTTCGGTTGTTGCCTAACTTTATATTTGGCGCATTTAGCGAAATGTCAGCTTGTGAAATGCTCACAGCCCAACGCTAGCTAAGTAGCCAAATAATGGATCTTCATTGCTTTTATTCACCTTGCTAGCTCGTGAACTAGCTAGCTGAGCTAGTGATATTTATTGAATAAACATACTAGCTAGCTTGCTAAATAACAGAAAGTGACGGTCCATTTACTGTTTCTATTGGTTTAGCTAGTTATGTTCACAAGATGCAATAAGCTCATTAGCTGGCTAGCTCAGTGGTTCACTAGCGTAGCTTAATGCTAGCTCACTAAATGGCGAAATAACTATTCATTGTGATCCTTTCATTTCTAGGTACGTAGCTAACCAATAGTAGCCCGTTATATGGGAACGGATGCACGGGCATACGGCAATGTAGGGCACTGATGGGCTACCGTTGTGGTATGTTATGAACGTCGGCTGAAATTAAGGTAACGTTACCTCATTAGCTTGGAACAAACCAGGGGTTACACGCCCACTTGTGCAGCGGATATGTCGTTCGGAGAAATGGACTACAAACTGTACTACAAGTGCAAAAGCATTTAGTTTTTGGCAATAAACTACGAATTTGATGTGATCATTTGAATCTGTATACCCTGTAGACTAATCTCGCAGCGAGGCGGCTCTTAGAATCAATATGAGTTTGAGCAATGCCAGAAAGTGTCCAAACCCCATAATAAATTCCCATAGGGATTTTACTTCCGACACCAGTAGCTAAGTAGCAGTGACGTCATCACTTTAGTACTCTATAGACCCCTTTCCTATTTGCAAACAAGACAGGTTGCGCGCGCAGCTTGGCAACGGAAGTATGGCGGACCATAATAGCTTCTCAAGCTATGCCAGGGCATTAGCCATCAAAGATCGCAAATTCCACCTAAACGAATTGACTTTGACAAATGGTGTAATGTGGAAAGAAGCCACTAGATGGCAGTATTGACTTTTTTTTTTTTTTGTTAAGCCCAGTTCGGAGCTAGGTTTGGGCATTTCCTGAGCATGTTTGAGAGGGGAAAATCCCAGAGAGAAAAAAGGCTAAAAGGTGGGAGGGGGCTGCAAAAGAGTATAAAAGGAGAAAAATTGAGAGAGTAAAGTAGTAGGAGAAATTGCAAGGAGAAGGATACATTTTACCAGACCTGTCACTCTTTCAAGACCTGTGAAGCTTTTTGTGGATTTTTGCCTGTGTTGGAGCATTTTCCCCACCGGAACATCACCAAGCAACCCCATCTCAAGGGACTGTAAATATTTTTTTTCTTGTATATTATCAATCTCGGTCAGTAGTATAAATTGTAGGTTAGTGTTGGTCTTTGTTGAATTAAATCTGTTTTAGTTTTAAAATTTTGTCTGTCATCCCTTGCTGTCTTATATGTCGTAGCAAATTGGGGCCATAACAATGGCAACTAATTTCCAGGTCCGTATGGCATCAGTGAGGGGCTAGATGACGCAAGTTAGTGACCCAGTATTCCGTGGCATGATATATATACCCATTTGATTGAGAAACCTACCATGTACACTAGGGAGGAACTATGAGCATAGAAGTCACTGGATGCTTATGACTACGTCATCTGCGGACATAAGCAGAATGTTAAATACCACGACAGACTTGGAGTTTTGTGTCTCAAAATCAGAGGTCCTTCCTAGTCAGACACAAGGGCATAAAACCGCCATGAATGACGCGTGGGCTATAATAATAATGATAATAATAATAATTAAAAAAACCCAGAAAACTACGTCCTGACAGCTAATTGTACCTGCATGGCAGGCTAAGTATTATTTTGTATTGTTGGCTTACTAGCTAGCGAGTTTGACTGCATAGTTGTCATGCAAACATGAAATCTACTTCAGTTTACCATTATTCTGACATATTTCATTTAATGTCTGTAACCGTGAGACGCGCGTAAAAAAATTGGTTACATTAATTTCAATGGAGCAAAGCCCACTGGCAGCGTGTGACATGTGTCAGATTTTTACTTTTCGCCTCTGCCCAATTTCTTGAGCATCTACTCAATAGAAACACATTTTTCTTTTAGGTTATTTAACTATTTTGACTTGTCATGGTTGGTGGTACACATTTAGCTGAAACCTCACATGCAGTTGTCGAAACCAATATACCTGCTTTTTAACCAAGTTGGAGTTTTGAGAGGAAATCCGTTATTTTGTGCGCATTTAAGTAATCAAGCGATCTACAGTTAGACAGTACCTAACTCAAGGTACACTGATGAGAACTTTACAATGCTAAATTAGCTAGCTAGCTAATTCACTGCTGGGTGAAGTAAAGTGAATCATTATCTTTATTTACTAGAACGTCACACTTTTTCATCACTTAAAATAAGCTTTATAGATAGGGTTTTTCAAAATTCAACGTTATCTTGTTGAAAATTTTGAGAGTGACGCCCATGGCTTCTCAGTTGTCTTAACAGCTGTCAATGTTAATGCAGCTGACGCTTTCAGTGGCCGTTTAAAAGCATCAAGGCAATGTTCAGAGTTTAACTTGACGCTTCGCTTGCGGCCAGTGGGCGTTATATGGATGTGATCCTCTCGGAATCCTGTAAAACTTAGTCCACCAATGGAATATCAATTCTGACACCCGTACACGCAACAACCAGACATTTCAGTGCTGGTAAAATATCTAATTCAATGTTTGCAGATTCATAACTCATCAGACTGAATTGAGGAGACCGCTACTTCCGTTGCCAAGATGCACACGCATCTTTCTGATTTCGTCGGCTGTAAATGGGTCTGTTTGCCACGTTACCAGTCCCCCTGGCTTTTAAAGGAAATAGGAGATGACACTCTGATTGGTTAATTCCATGTTTTGCCCAAAACACGCCTATGATTAATTAAGAGATTAAATCCAACCCCTTTGCATTTAGCGCCTTACTATGTGCCCAGATAACCCCACGGTTAACAAGCAAAAATGGATTTTGACTCACCCTAAATGCACTTGTGCAGCACATTTCAGACCGAGCACTTTGATCGTTAAAAAAATACGGCCCAAAATCTTCAAACTGGGAACGGGCATCACATACCCTGTGCCTGTAAGGTTTGAATGCATGTCCGCCTAATATGTTTTGGAAGACAACCTGTGGTTATTGGAGGAGATACTGGGAAGCCCTATTTGATATGGCATTTCAAATCTAGGAAAAAATTCACAAATGCATTTGTTTCATTCAGCCGACTGTCAGAGACCTTTAGAGTCTGCCTTCTGGCTACACATCTAAACACAATGTCACCCTTGTGTACAATCTTTTCAATCCCAAATACATAATGAAGTTATGGCTGAATTGTTTTCTGTGACTTCCCCGCTTAGCTGACAGGTTGGCCAAAAGCTATTAATCTATTTAAGAAAAGCAATTAATAATAATGAGATGGAATCCATCTTTGGTTGACCATCTTTGAATGATGTAACCCCTAATTCTCCCAACTGGAGGCACCGTAGGATCCCTTTCTACTGAACATAGTAATTATCCAGTCTGCCAATTATGTTGGATTACTGAAGTAATGTGGTTCAGTGAGTGAGGTAGCAAAAGAGTGAGTGTTTAAGAGAGAGAAAGCATACAAAAGAGAGTGTGAGAGTGCTAGAGAAAGAGTATGTGTGTAGGGGACAGCGATAGAGTGATAAAGACCAAGTGAACAGAGCTACCGCAGTCACACAAAATAGGAGCTTTAGCTTCCTGTCAAATTCTTTTTTTAATTTTGATGTTATTTTATTTTATTCTATGTCACTCTATGTGTGTTTAACACACATCACCATTGGTGCAGTAAATGAGGCAGAGAATATATTGATATCTCTAAGCAAGCAAAGTAGGGTTGAAAAACTCATAAACATGACTATTAAGTCGTGTAAAATTCACAGGAGTGGAGTGGGTCTCGGAGAGTTTCAACCTCCGTCGAGGCAAAAAGTGTTCAATGATACGCTAATCTGCAAGAGCAACCATCACATTTCTACTATTAGCTACGTTTTGTTACAATGAACTGTACTATCGTGTAGTGGATTTTAAGGCGTCTGGCATGTATTCCGCCAAATTCCCCATCTTGCCATTCCGGCATGATGATGAATCTTTCAAAAACATTCCTGGATTCAGATGGTGATCTGGATCACCTCCAAAATCTTATGGATTTTTTCACGAACCATACTATTCATGAAAAAATTGCGTTTGCATACAGTTGCTAACAGACAGACAAACAGACAAACATGACCAAGCCCATAACCTTTTTGGCAGAGGTGAAAAGGAAATGAGTTCAGCTGTATTGTTGACATTACATCAAGAAACCCTAAGCGCGTACGCATGATCTATTTTAGTTTTACAATGCTGTTTCACGGTTAATACGCATGTACATATACTCTTACATATACTCTCTCAGTCACAGTTTCACCATACACATATACGGTGTAAGTTGTACACTCACATTTTCTGTTTTTGTGATGCAGTACATGCATACAGTTTCAGTTTTATCTTATACATATATTGCTTCTGTTTGACCGTACTCATTTGTTGTTTCCGTTTTACTATGCACATACACTGTTTCAGTTTTACTATACACTGGTATATTGTTTCTGTAATACCATAAACATACACTTTCAGTTTTACCATACACATGCACTGTTTCAGTTTCACAATACAGATATACCGTTTCAGTTTTGCCATACACATACTTGTTGTTTCTGTTTTACCATACAGATACTGTTTCAGTTTTTCTTTTAGCCACTTTGCTCAGTTTTTTTAACCCTATGCCAGTCTTACACATAACAAATTATTAAGCTATTTCACAGTTGCAGACAACTTTCTGGTGTCAGAATAGATTTGTCAGAGTTCTGCTTGAGTTGGGGTGCACTCTCATCATCCCAATCGTTTGCTGTGAGGTGGTCATAAAACTCAGCCTGACTGTCCTCTTTTTCTCATCTTTATTAGCGAAAAATTGTCACTAAACAAAAGGCGCACTCTGCAAGATCCCTACTCTTTGCGAAATCTTTTTGTCTTAGACTAAAGAGCACTGTTATTTATGACGGGCTCTAATTTGTCAACCTAAACTCAGACAAGAAACATACGTGCTAATGGAGTCACTGATCAAACTGGGAATGTCTAAATTCTGGCAATTTAATGACAAGAGGCAATTGCGCAACTGAGGCATTGTTGTCACGAGAGTTGGTTTAAGATGAATTAATTACCAGTGGGTGTGGTGAGGGTTTGATTCCATTAAGGCCAATCAGACTTGCTGCTGTCATTCTCTTTAGAACTAGTGCTTTAACACAATACTGTAATAAACTGCCAATTTTTGTCAGGTGAATGACAAGCATCTAGCCTGCATTACTGTCACCTCCTTTGCTCCTTTCAGGACTGCTCTATAATGTGGTGAGCGGTTTGACTAAGTGAGGTGAGGAAGCAAGCAAAAACTACCATCGAGCAGGCAGGAGTCCACTGGGGAATCCAACCGTTAGCCCTTCACGCCAGCGGAGGACATAACAGAGCGTGGAAGGTTTTGCAGAATAGATAAGTCATCTGTTTAAAGCATTTTATATGAAAACATATGAGCCATTACAACTGTATACAAAATATGGTATTCTAACAAGATTGAGACTTAATCATTTGTATCGCCCCCCCAAACACACACACACACACACACACACACACACACACAATGAACATATTCATGTGGAAAAATACCCAGTCACTGTTCCCTTCACATTAGACACTACCGCTATTTTGTAATCAGTATTTAAAGGGTGCATAAAGATAATGAAAGTTAAAAAAGACAAGGAAAATGATATGAATGATATGCTTTCATTTGCGAACAGCTCTGCTGGCTGGGATTCAGTCCCAAGAAACTACCATAAAGCGACAGCGTTTTTTGTTAAAAGGTTGTGTGCGTGAGTCAAAATGCAAAAAAGGCCTGTGACAAGAAACTTACATTACGCTACCTGTATGCATTGACATGCCTCCTAATGTGCAGCTCCACCCTTGATGAAGCAAACACCTGCATTGCAGAACACAAAACTATCAAACCGGGCAAAGGCAATAAAAATGCTGTTTGTGATGGATGAAATTGTGAATAACATCACTGTCACATGTGTTTCCAATTACGAAGGCACACAAATAAAACCCATTGCCTTTAGGTGTGAGAAACTGTCAGATATTAGTCCTTTAATAGTCTTTTCAAAGTCTTCAGGCTGCTAGCTTTTTGCAGTAGCAGGCCTGATTTAGGTTAAATATAGTGTTTTCTTATCATCTGTATGTGTGTATCTGTAACAATAACAATCAAATCAAAACCAAATTGATTTGCATGTTAGTAGTAGAGGTTTACTGAGTTTTAGGAGGAATTCAAATCCTGACCTTGCATTCATTCCACATTTTTTGCTTTGTCCACCACATCACCAGTCAACAGTCAGTAAATGCAAAAATACTAGCCAAGGGCAACTTTGTTAAATTTAGGGTTACATCATTTGAGGATTTGTGTTTATATGCTCCTGTGGTGGCCTTTGCATCACACTGCACTGTGCTTTCTCCAAGAGAATTAGCCAAGCTAACACCACAACTCTCATCCCCCTCTGACTCCACCTCATTTTGAAAACAGCAACTACTTGAAGCTCTACCAAAAGTTCAGTCAGGAAAACTCTACTTTTGCATGCTAAAGTCTGCAGTTTATTTATCATTCCATCAGCCCTTTAATTCTCTGAAGCATAGTCACACGTAATTACAGCAATCATTGTCTGGGGCTGTCAATTCAGACATCAGCAGCCCTAACAGCTGATCAGACCTATTCAATGGCACTGCGACACACCTATGCTGCTAGCTCATCATCTTTTTGCTGTGTTTTTAAATTCGATTTTCACTTTAGAATATTTATGCTACTGTAATGAGCCCCATCCACCCTATCACCATTAAGTCTTCACGGACTCATCAGCTTGATCATTCATTAACCTCATCAGCCTATCAATCCGCAGAGTCATCAGCCACCACTACCACCACCAGTATCTGGACTTATCCTTATGCTGCTCAGGGCAGATGCTGCTTGACTGCAGAATCTGCCTGTAGATTCCAAGCACCAAAAACTATCTGTCACGACTTTATCATCACACATCATCTGTACAATCAGTACTAAATAATTATCCTAATGTCATTCACTTGTCTCTCCAGACTGAATTTTCATCGTAGAGGGCACCAATAATACAAGTTAAGAGATTTTAGCAGGGTGGGATTCAAACCCCAGCCTCTCACTGCCGTGAAATAGTTCACTAGTCCAACACAATACCAGTCAGCTGTGGGAAAAATCATTTCTAGCCAAGGGCAGCAATTTTAATTTCAGGGTTATATCATTAGAGAGTTCTTGAGTACCTGTTATGGATTTTGGTCTCCATAGTGCTTCCTTCAAGCAAACTTGCCAAGCTAACTCCGCTACACACAAGTAAATAAACACCCCCTGGAACACATTCTGCACGCACACAAACACACACACACACACAAATACACACACACGGGCGCGCACACAGACATGCACACACCTTGCCAGTACAGAGCTCTTTCCATGGCTCACATGGAGTGACAGAGCCCCTACCCACAGTCACTCCTGCTCTCAGTGTCCTGCCACAGTCAGCAGTGATAAAGTGTAAAAATGGCAGCTATTGCAGGGAGTGAGATTAGTTTGCTTTCACAGTGATACAGGCTCCACACACTGTGCTCCTGCAGAGGCAGCTTTGCACTCGTCCAATCTAACCACCTACACTGCAGCACACAGGGTGACCAGCCCTTCCGCCAACACTTTATGTCTGTTGTGAGAATAAACTTTGTTTGAAAGATAGTTTTGAGTCTTTTACCTATTTAGCATAGCATTTTAAATTACCTTCTTTTATTGCTTAAAGTCAGAAATGCTGGTGTTAAGAGTACCTTTGGAGGTTATATCTGCAAGACCAGACTGCACCAAACACAAGTCAGGCAGAAAAAATAATGTGATTTTCAAATCATCTCTAAATGAAAGCGGATATTTCAGAGACTGAGTTTTACAGATAATTTGAATCTTTTAAGCCGTAATATTGGTTTCTATTTAGGATGAAAAATGCACATTAGCTACAAATATTTTCAGTGTTCACTCGAAGTCATGACTCTGTGAGCACAGTTAATTTAGTCAGCTTTTCAACTTCTGCCACAAAACCTACATCGTTCCAGAAATAAAATCTGAGCCTCTCTCTTTATCATGCCCCTCCCCCTCCTAAATAAATGACCCAGAAAGCTGCTGCAGGTACAGAAATTCTGTATGCAATCAACACATTTTCAAATGTGGAGGAAGACTAAACTTATAGAAGAGTATTTTCCCCTTTTTATCGTGGTGTAACAGATTGCAGTGTCTTTTCTGCAGGGTTGAGGTGCAGCAGAAAATCCCTCCTCAAGGGCACTTCCTCTGAGCCGGTGGAGCAGCTGGACTCCGAGGTGACCTCAGCTGAGTCAGGGCAGCGCTGTTATCTGCTTGAGAGAGGAGTGCAGAGGTGCCAGGGAATCTGCAGAGAGAAGAAAAGAAAGGATTTTACTCCCAGATCTGAGCGAGAGTGAAAGAGCCAAGACCTCAGACTGCCAACGTACCGCAGAGTCCGAGTGTGTTTGGACCGTGACAAAATGTTACAGGGCTGTAGTCTATAAAATGTTTCACACTATGTGCATGTAAATGCTCTCACAATTAAGTTTTCAAGCAACACTGTCCATGTAGTTTCAAACATCTCACCCGCTATGTGTTAAGGCAGTGGATAAAATCATATCAGAACCACTCAACTTTGCGCAGTTATCCTTATTCGGACATTTTATCGACTTCCATTCCGCATGACCAGCTAAATCCTAACCCTAACCATAACCATAACCAAAACAGAACTAACCCCTTACCTTAATCTCACCTCAATTCACACTTAACCCATAACCTTAACCATAATCTCAGAAATTACGTTTGGCCTCATTAGGACTGGGCTTTGGGCCCCAGGAAGACTGCTTGTCTTGACAACATCAGTGTTTAAACGATAAAGGGTCCCCAATAGGTAACAAAAGCGCGCCCGTGTAAACACACGCACACAAACTTGCGCACACACGACTCCACACGCAAACACGCATGCAAATTTCTGAAGTATGCAGACACACGTGTTCTCATGGACGCGCACTGACATTTACATACTCCCTCGACACGATATAAAATGGCGTAAAACGTAAGAGCACTGAGGCAAAAAGTGGATCTGGGAGGCTGGGACTGTGTTGGAGGGGTAGGTCCCCCAGGAAGTATAATGTCACTGCACTGATGTTGCACCTCAGATCAGCCTCTCTAATCACACTCCACATACTCAGCACTTAAAATGTCGTCGACCGTGCCTGTCGGCGTGGACGGGTCTCAGTGAAACACACGAATCAATGCAGTTGTGCCTGCTCACACACGCCATCAAACGCTCATTAATATTGCCTCCTGCACAAAGGAGCCGTCACTGCGCACTACGGCAGTCTGCACTGCGGCGAAGCAGTGCCGCTGTCCACTGCAGTGCCAGAACTGGAAAAGGAAGTGTCAAGTGGCAACAGCAGTGACAAACAAACCAAAAAAGTAAACAAAACTGAGTAAACAGAAGAAATTGAAGACCCCAGTGCTAAAAGAATTGACTGAGGTAACTGTGAAAAGACATTTGCCTACCTTTACCTCATGATGTGTGAAAATGTGACTTAGGTGCTATTAGCACTAAGCTTTTCAATTGTCCTTGCTGATCATAAACAATGTTGATTCCTCCACATATTATGATTCTAAACGTGCCCATCT
The DNA here is from genome assembly GCA_029721435.1 of Gymnothorax reevesii. Taxonomy (NCBI): domain Eukaryota; kingdom Metazoa; phylum Chordata; class Actinopteri; order Anguilliformes; family Muraenidae; genus Gymnothorax; species Gymnothorax reevesii. The sequence goes on from CM056588.1 coordinate 9,431,496, forward strand.
GCTACGGCAGTGATGTCTTTGTTATCAAAAAACAATAGGACACTGTGGATCAGTACGCGCACTCATTGGGTTTCTGAGATGGCAAAGGGTTCAACCAGAGGTTCTCATCCATAAAAAAAGATCAATATAGGTGCTGACTTTCATTCTAACCAAGCAGTTACACCCCAGAGTCTAAACAACCTCCAGAGTCTTTGCTAGAGACCTTGATTGAATCAGGTGCGTAACTGTTTGGTTGGAATGAAAGCCTGCACCCACACAGGCCCAATCTGGATAAGGCTGAGAACCTCTGGGTTAAACCTTGCGGTACCAAGCAGTGGGAAGTCACATGAACAGTACGCTGCATCCATGTTTGAAGGCTGACGGACCAGAGGCCAGAGCTGGAGGTGACTCCCACATCCTTTGTGAACAGCGAGGTGACATGACCTGCTGCTGTATCTCATTAATCATGACAGACGGCTGCTGTCTCAGCACAATGACCAGACGGGCGGAGCCCCGGCAGTGCAGTAGCGAGGCCTCATTGGTGCAGCCTTTATAAGTGAAAGGGGCAATAGAGAAATGGCAATCGGCGAAGCTGAGAATACCAAGGTTAAAGCAGCAGGGCTTCCTAAAAGCACTGCACCTTCTCATACATTATTCACCACGGCTGGGGACCGGGGAGTCAACGTGACGAAGGCTGTGGGAAGGGGGAATGAGGTTGGAACTGTGTGCACTGTGTCATGTGGAGAAGCTGTCAGTCTTACTGATTCAGGGCTCTCCAAATCACAGTCCTCAAGGGCCAAGAACAACTGGTTCTCCATCCTTCCTTTACTGGGTGTCAGGTGTGATGACAGTCCGGCCAATCAGTGGCAATTATTGTTCACTCAGTTGCCTGGAAGGAGAGAAAACCAGGGTTGGAGTTGGATTCAAGGGCCAGGGTTTACAGAGCCCTGTGATTGGCTCAAACTCAAAGCAGATGAGATTGAGCTGAGGGTCACCCCTCCGCTGTTTGCCTGAGTTCAGTGAGAGCTGGGAATTCTGCTGACACCTGCTGTAATAAAATAGATTATTACAGATGAATTTGAGAGCACGCGATCTGCAGCAGACATACAGAATGTTCTGTCAGCCATATCAAATTTATCATAAAAAAAAAACAAAAAATGAAAGTATATTTGTTCCTCTCAATATGTGAGGAACTAGATAATGATTATCTCAGGGTTTTAATGCAGCTGAGCACTGCATATGGACGGAAAGCAGGGGACACAAAGATACTGAAGGACAGATGCGCGAGAGAAGCCTCCGCGCCCTGCCTGACACAATTCAAATTACTTCAGAAGAAGAATGGGCTTAGTGAAGCAGCACTAATTCAGCAGAAATTCTGAAGATAAATATACTGAGGACTTAAATGAAAAGACTGATTCCTGGATTCAATGGAAAGCATGAAGGCTTTAAGGAGGAAAGAGCTCGTCAGTGACAAAGAAATCTCTCCGATTAAACCTGTACTGTGTTACAAAAAAGCACCATCTCAGCGCGATAAGAGCTGCCGTGCTCTCTGAAAGGGGGCAGAGGTCATTGGATCATAATACAGCACTGTAACTGTCCAAGAGCGGTTATTTTTCTGAGATTTCTCTCAGCTGACTTGGCTCAGTAATGCATTAAGCTAATTGCAGGAAAAATTTGGCATTGTGAAATCAAATATTCTATAGTATCTACAACTGTGTTAATGTGTCACGCACCATGCGCATTAGCGATCCCAAAACTCTTCAAACACAGCCAGGTTTCAGCAGAACTGACCCCAAGCAACAGACAATCAGCTGTTGAAAAACATACAAGTGAAGGTATGTAAAGAGCGCGAGGAGACAGTTTATTGAGTGGTGCTTTGGTTTCCCCTACATAACAGCCCACCGCAATGCAGAAACTATTGAAAAATAAGAGGTGATTAGCTTTGAACCCGGAGATTGGATTTGAACACCTCCTGGATGTGAAACAGCAGGAGATGTGTTTGATTTTCCCTGCCGAGCGGAGCCCTGCTCTGTAAACCCCGGGGAAGGTTCACGGGGGTTCGGCTTTTGTTGGGCATGTAGCTCTTTTCTCGGGAGTTATTTTTAACATCTCACCTCTTTGACCCTCCCACAATCCACTTGTGGTTTTGAGACCCCTGCTTGACAAGCACTATCTTATCTGTGGCACCCGGACGAGGCTGTTCAATGATTTACAGTCATACTGTCACAGGTTCCAGTCCCAGAGAGCGCACTGCTATAAGGGGTAATCCATTTTTTTCCATTGTTTTCAGGAGAGTACAAAAAGTATGAAGTTAAAGCCTAGCAAAACTCAGCGCTTGCTTTTTAAAATAATTATAAAATGGCTATGGTTTGCTGGAATGGGTCAAATATGGTGTTACGTGATCAGCTTTTTCTCACGTTCTCTTTGCCCACTTTTGGGGGGGGGGGGGTCAGGTCAAAAGAGTACTCTTTGTACTCTCGTGAAAATGATGAAAAAAAAATGGATGACAACGAAGGTTTAAGCTATTAATTGAAGATCCTGGTGCTAAATTTTACTTCTGTAACAAAATGTATATCCTGAGGAGATTGAGAAAATCATCGTAGGAAACTATAAAAGAGGTTTTCCCATCTTCAACTCATGGTGCATGAAAATGTGACTTAAGTACTTTTAGCCCTAAGCTTTTATGTATGTATACATCCATGCAACATAGACCATGAGAAAGAGGTCTGTGCCACGCTTAATGTCGACTGTGGAACAATACAGAGAGCCGAGCTAATATTTTCACCTTTTCTATTCACCACTGTTTCTTTACAGTGTACAAAACAGCATGAAAGTACTCGTGCTGCTCACAGAGAGCCCGGCTGTAAAGACAACAGAAAGAAAAAAAGTGAAATACTACCGGGGGGTAGTACGAGCTTTTTTAGACAGCGTACTGCATAATTTTAACTGGGGGGCAGTCAATGCTTTTTTTTAACTGAATACAATTCATGATGGCAAATGAGGGACAAAAAAAAAATCTGTTGCAGGTTTTATGTTCATTCAAAATTTTTATATTACGGAATTATGGTCATTGAATCGGCCCACTATTTATAATAAATGCATATTCATAAGATCACTGGAAATGAATGATTATGAACATTTTTGAAGCATGTAGTGCCGTCATACAGAATTAAAGGAGAGACAAACCTAGCTTATATCACGTTCACGTGATCTGAAGAGGATGTTTGCGGTAGAGCCTGCTAGCTCACTAAAATTAAATTCAAACAAGAAAACTAGAGGAAAACTACGAGTGGATATTACATTTTTAGGATCATAGAGCGCATGGTAAACAGTGGGAGGCATTATGGAGCTGTCACAGAGGTCAGAAAATTTAGTTTAGTTTTTTGCCTGTGTTGCCTCCTGCCAGGGGAATCAGCAGTATTTTGCTGATGCATTCTAATCTCCTTGAATGCAGTGGTGGAGCCAGAGCTGGCAAAAGGATGGGCGCAGCACTTCCCTTTCAACCAATTATTAGTCCTGACTTGTTCCCTCTTTATTAACAATATGTTCACACCAACAACTCTCCGCACAATCAGGTGTTGCCAGTTTTTCTCGTTAAGGTAAGAAATACAAAGCTTAATTACACTTACATTAATTGTCAGAAACAGTGAGAGATTCACGCAGGGAAACTTAACCCTTTGAGCGCTGAATAAATTTTCAAGGAATAAAAAATGTCGTTATCCTGGGCCGTTGAAAACCTATCATGTGGCAACTTGTTTAAAAGAGCTCCCCTGCGGGAGCTCTTTTAAACAAGTTGCCACATGATAGGTTTTCAACAGCATCCGATTTTGATAACTTGCATCATTAAGTCTATAGTTGTCTGTGGCACTGAAAGGGTTAAACGGAGGGATTAAATACACAGGGAACCAATCAGGTAGATACAGGACAGGTGAAGAGGGTGGCCGGGAGCAGAGAGGGGCGTGTCAACAAACACGGTAAATCAGAAACTATCAGGAGACACAGCTGGGAGAGCGAGAGAAGTAACAAAGAACTCAATGAAATAAAAAAAAAACAATGAAAAATACTCATACAAATAGGTACATGAAATTAACAAAACATAATTTAATGCAGCTTGCAGAATACCAACTCTGACAAAAATGGCTATGCATTCTGCTAAGAACAGAAGCCCAGTGTTTATATTGTGTTTAATTTGCCATGGCTCCGTTGTAAGTAATTGTATTAGGTAGTGAGGCTAAAAGGTACAAATTACGTTTCTGTATGCAGGTGCTCCGGTTCTCGCGAAATATTTTTCTGTGAAAAGAATAAAAAAATTACATGATACAGGTTTGCGTAATTATAGTTTGTGTAGCACTGATGTCTGTATGGGCTTCTGCCCAAATGTCATTATGCAACGACTATGGAGTGATATCAGGTTGGATAGAGATGAACATGTTACACCTACTGTAAAGTGCCACACTGTGGAGTAAAAAGTAAGGGATCATGGGTAATGTGTAGAATAACCCATACACCACACAGAGCCTCTTAGCTTTTTCCTCAGCCAACTCCACTGGTGAGTTGCAAGTCCAGTGTGTGTGCAGTGAGAAATTAGATTCACACGTCAGAAAGACTAACAGCACTGGACTACAACAATTAATGCTTTCTCATTACCCCACGAGAGAGGATGGGAAAAAAAATTACATTTACCATTCCGTACGTCAGTCAGTTCAAAAATTTGAATAAAAATAACTTTTTTTAAATTTAAACCTAGTTCAGATATTTCTGCTTTCAATGCGTATTACAAGCAAAAATAATTGCACAGTGAAACACCACACCCGATTTCCGCGGATTGAGTTTAGTAATTTCACATTCCCTAAAGGGATATATCTGTATACACCCATATCATTAAAAATATAAATGCCATACAACATATTTTTGCCAATATATTTTGTTTTTGTACCAGTTCATTGACTGCAGTAAATTTTTCAGTCGGTGAAGTTGGTGCGGAGAGAAGGCCCCAAAAGACTCTTTGTCAAACTAATTCACTGAGTGCAGTACATGCAGAATCCCTTTATGACATGCATTTATATGGGCTATTGGTCGCTCATTAGATGTAGAAAGTAATGGAGTCGCATTACACCAATGCCTTGTCATTAATGCCAGCCTATACTTTCTGGGAATTTAAAAACAGGATGCATTGTGGGCTGTAGGTCTTCATAAAGATTATTGACTGACCTCTCAAGGGGTCGCTGACTGTTTGGGACATTTTTCTGGGCATTTCTACCTCTGGGGTGCTCATGTAATTGAAGTTTTAGGTGTTATCATTGACAAAGACATTTTAGCTGGGACCAGGAGCTGTTTATTGTCAGTGCTCGGTCCAGTATTTCTCTGCTCCTTACAGTCCACTCAGGAATACTGGCCCCATGTCATTTTCAGACAGCAGAACAGACTATTGGTCATCTATTGGTCTATTGGTTAAGACTTCATTAGATGCCTGTGACCTTTGACCTACCTGAATTCTATGATCTTATCGTTCTGATGTCACTGCCCATCACAATCGGAATTCAGTCACACCCAAGATGGCACCCATTAACAGCACATTCCAGATCTCAAGCGCCCTATAAAAATGTCCAATCTACTGTTTTTAATTCTACGTACAGCTTGATCAACCAGCAGGTTTTTCACCAAAACACTGGCCCTAGTGTGTTAACCCAGCCCACCTCTTTTTGGATGAAGCCAGTCATGTGACATAAGTGCACTCCTGGCCACAGCTGAGCCAGTGACACGCAGGAAGAGAAATGTATGTATGAACCTCAAACGACTCGAATCCAGCCATGCAACCAATTACAATTCAGCCCCGCTCTCTCACTCCCGGCTCTTCCTGTTTCTCTACACCGCAGTTACACACAAACACCTGCGCGTGAGCAAGCGACAAAGCGATAATGGATTTGCAATGGATCGGTGAGCTGTTCATGGTGCATTCCTGCCTTATGTCCATATTCAGCTGGGATAGGCTCCAGCTCCCACGAAGCAGCAGTGTAGGTGATGGATGAATGGGTAACTGAAACAGGCCGTAGAACCCTGGAAATCCTGTGACCTTCCAATACCGTAGATGCCAGTCCCTGCTCTACTCTATACTGTTTAATAAGCTTTAAAAAGCCAACAAAGCTAAAATGAGACTAGTCTTAGTGTTCTCAGACAGCTTTAAGTAATTCTGCTATTACAAATATATATGCAGTCTCTGAACATCAGTCTGTCATTAGGAAATTTTTTGAGGCTCAGTTCTTGTAACTGAATTTAGAGCGGGGTGACCGGCGTTGGTCCTGGAGTGCCACAGAGTCAGCTGGTTTTTGTTGTTACTCAGTTAAAGCGACTGAGTTTATATCTAACTCCCCTCACTTGGCTTTTGGCGACTGAAGCAGTCAGCAAAAACAAAATATCTTGTGGCTCCGCAAGACCTGGGTTGACTACTGCTGAACTACAGCATTATTACAGGTTCATACATGGTTCACTGAATCTTCAGACAGGAAACAGCACCTGTTTATACTCAGCCAGCTCAATCTGTGTGCAAGGAAGATAAACAGAAATGACAAAACACTTGAGTGCTACTTTCATGGCTTGAATGAATATGTTTGGATGTTGTAATATCAGCACATTACCCTCCTACCATCAATTTCCAAAATGCTTTCTCTTCTAGTTTGTGTCTTTTTTACAGCTTAAGATTTCTTGCAGGATATATTTCCCCTTTCATACCCATTCCAATAAGTGTCATTTTCAGTCTGTGGCCAGCGGAACTGCAAACAGCCCGAAGTGAGAAAGTGGAACAGAAGCTGGAGAATCCCGTGCCGCCTCCGTGTTTGCAGTCTGTCTTCCCAAAAGAGGCCAAACTCTTTCATTTGCTGGAATGGTGTAAGAATACACTACAAAGGGGAAGAAAATTTTCCCCTGCCTTGCAGGGCGGGAAACCCCTTCTCAGGTCTACAGCACAGACGAGGCTGGGGATCCGTGGTGACCCCGCGACCAGGTCGCCTCTCGCCTCCGAATCGGTGACAGCCAGGCAGCACGGACGAGGCTGACGCGCCTCTCTCTCTCTCGAACCTACAGAGACGCCGCCTCCGCGACTGATCTGAGAACAGCTGTCTCGAGTGCTGGCCCACTCGCGGGGCAGCCGTCTCTGCACTCGCTGACAGCTCTGGGATATGTAGAAACCTGACAGGCTGTGACACACTTCCTGTTACAGCGATCAGGTCTTGCCGCTAGCAGCCTCCCAGAAAACCCGTAGCCCAGCTAACACACACCACGAGGGCAAGGAAGAGGTCAGGCATCTAGCCTGAAAAAAACCGAGGAAAAAGAGCAGCTCGCAAGCCTGTGGCCGCAGAAATGATACAAGACTGAACTGCAAGCCGCAAATTGCGGCTCAGTTTTAATGGTCCCAATTACCCGCCTTTAGATCAATCAGTAAAAGAGACTGGCTTACTGCCTGATTGTAAAATCTATACAACTAAATTATGGTTTGAGTTTATAACGACGGCCGGTCGGATTCTTTCAGATCTGTTTATTGCCAAATTATCCCATAATTTGCAGATGCCTTCTCTTTGTTCATAATGTGGCTAATGTACTGACATTCATTTCATCCGGATATACCGGACCGAAAATGTCAATATGCTGAGCACAGCCAACTCTGGCAAAGAATACATTAGTGTAGTTTATGCTTCAATATGCAAAACCTCAGAGGCAGCAGGGTAATATTATGTTAATTTTAAACTGAATGTTCTTAAATAATTCATAAGCATTTGTTCCTGCTGTGAGCCTTCAATGACAGACTCTTAAGATCATGGAAATATGACTGAATGAAAAATAAAAAAAAAAACAGATAAATAAAAACTTGGGAACGATGCTGTTTCCAGTGCATTTGGTTTACCCCAGGATATCCTGATCTTTCTTGTGAGTCTCCGTGTTTTCAGCCAGTGGTTTCAGTCTCATTCCGGCTGACATTAAAAAATAAAACACATTCCCTCCAGTTCCTTCCGTTTTGCTCTAAAAAATTATGCGAAAGTAAACAACACACTGTTTTTTGTTATTCGCTATTTTAATGCAGTGTGTGTCAGCTTGTCTTGACTGTGAGTCAAAACAACAAAGAGAAAAATTGGGATAGCGTACTGCTTGAGAGATGAGACAAAACGTGCTGTTGTTTGCAAGGCACATGGATGTGTAAAAATCAGTTTGTGATGTTTTTTAATCCATCGACTGCTGCACGGGAGAGTAGTGTCACTGCCTTCCATAGTTGGAATCAACTGAATATCAAATAGGCTTGATTTCAGGGGTTTTTTTTAATGTTTTTGTATTGTTATGAAACTAACAATTCTAGCCATTGTAGTTGTCATGATCAGCTTGGTAAAATGCGCGCACTACAGTTAGCCTCTTGTCGGTTCATCGTTTCCGCATAGACGGGTTTTCGCTGTTCAAACGTATCCTTTGGAACCTCCACAGTGAAAAATCCGGATACATTCTACATGCTGCCTCGAGTCACAGTTACCTCACGGCCCAGTGATTTTGATACAGGCCGTAAATTTTTATGTTAGTCCCAGATTTCACTATTTAAGTTCATTAAATGATTACCTCCCTCCCTCACTCACGAGCGCATACACACACACACACACACAAAACCAGTCCTCAGCGAATATAACCCAGACATTAGCCCTGGCGTGACCTGCATTCCCATGGGGGAGAAGGGAGATCAAACTAGAACTTTCTTTTCTTTTTTCTGAAGCCTTTGCAGTCATTGACAGACAACCATCTTAGTGCTTTTCAGCTCCAGTCAAATCAGCAGATCAGATATCCCAGTCAGCAGGGCCCTGTGGTGTAGTATGTGTTCCTTTTCAGTTCGCTCGCCGGCAGATCTGTCTACACTCTAATTCCACCGTCTCCAATGAAGTCGGGAGGATCGATAGAGCCTTGTCCTTGGAACGGCGCTGCCAAGGTCCACGGCCTGCCAGTGAGCGCCATGTAAGGATGGGCGGAGACTGGCCATGAGCTGATGTCAGAGGCCGCAGGGAGCGACTATGGGTAAAACTCTCTCCACAGTCACTGTGTCCCTCCCTGTTTCTCCTGAGCTGTAGGGTGTGAGCAGGTGAAAGCAACACCACAGACACCTGAGCAGGGCCAACACCGCCCTGATGTCATAGAACAGTAGAGAGAGGGGGCGGGAGCGCTGTCACTCACGATCACGTGACCCCACAGTAGAAGTGCAGAACATTTTAGTCTGTTAAGACATTTGAACATATTATGGATGAATGGTTCATTTAACCTGAGTGTTAGTCTAATTTCAACAAACAGCTCATTTGCTAAATTGAATCCGCAGTGGAATAAATAGCAATTTAGTTTCCCGTATGATTCAAATCATAATCCGTGGGGATATATGATTCATTTAGTAACATGGTTTCGAATGACAGAGTGGGAATGTATTTTGAATCCATGTCACTACTTATGAATCATATCTTGATATATTTAAATATTTAAAAGGCTACAGTAGGCTACATATTTTTGTTTCAAACGAGTGTATATAAATGGCTGACAAAACAAATATTACGCAAGATATTCCGACAAGAAAAACGGGAAAATGTAATCTTTGAAAATATGATTCACAGAAATGATTTCAGAAACATGTGGATAAGACTGCCTGGAAAATCTGTCAACGGGAGGTTTTAATCTTTTTATACCGAATTAAGTCATTAAAACCCCATAATCCAAAAAAAAAAAAAAAACCTGTGACATTTTTAAGTGCCTTTGCAATCTGGCAGTTTAGCGAATCCACAGCACTAGCGTCCAGATGCCTGCTCATTGCAGACCGATGTGAAAATGAGTGGACTCGCCAAGGCAACGGGCGCTGAATCTATTTAAAAAAACATCTAGAGAAATCGACCGTGCAGATCAGCAAAATTAGTCTTAGATTCAGGGAAGGGTCGAGCAATGACTCATTTGAAAGTGCTTTTTTGGCCTTTCTGGAGAAGAAGCATGGCTACAATTCCACACTGAGACCAAATTAAAAAAGGATTAAATAATTAGGGTCTGAGTGTTATAAACGCGTCAGACCGTTGTCGTGTCGGGCAGCCCCAGGATACTGAACGAACACACAAAGTCCCGAACGCATCAGGCAGCTTCCTCCGCGAACTAAGCCTCACGATAAGCGCTAAAATCCTGTTGTAGGATTTTGTTTCCTGTGCATTTTCAAAAGGACGTGCGTTTGCACAGCAGGCAGGAAGTAGTGAATAATTAGCCAAAGACGTATTAGGAGAGCAGAAATAGGTACCGTTCTATTCTCGACAAATTGATAAAACACGTACTTATAAGTCATTCCGTTTCTCTTTTTTTAAGATCCTACAATACAAACAAAGAAGAAATTTTATTTGCCCACTGTGGATAGGGTGTGTGATTAATATCTGAGGGCAAACAAAGAATTGATTAGTCAGTGTTTGCTCAGGCAGGACCCCGTGTGTGCTTTTTCTGCAATGACCCTCCGCGTATCGGGCACTTTGGCTGTGCCTTGAGAGGCGTTTGGCCAGTAACAGCGTCAATATATCTGTCTGCTGTCAAGCCGGTGATGAGAAATTCCTCAGACTTAAACATTAGTATGGAATAAAATAATGCAAAAAGATTGTCAATCAGAGCAGTCTGTCGTCCTCATTCCAAGATTTTCAAACAGGTAAGACAGTTGTAATACTCAAGATCAAAGTAACTTAAAGCAAGCATATGTTTTTCACTCCAGAAAAGGCTGATTTTTAGTCTCATTACAAGAAAAACTTGTTTTTAATTTTTGTGGTATAAAGCTTCTGAGGAAAGGAAAGGCGAGACAATGATGAATAGCATCAGATTTTGGCTAAAGCATGCTCAGGAGACCGCAGTTCAAAAGAGGAGTGGTGCTTTAAGGGAATAATATTTCATCCTGATCTTCTTCTATTTTTGTGCAGCTAAATGCGGCCATTAATCAAGACTGTCCGAGGCCTGCTGTCTGTATGTCAAAAGCAGGAACACGCTCCGGCCTAATTGGCCATTAGTCTCTGCACCTATTCCAGCCCCCCCGACTCCACCCCCCTTCCTGCCCCCATCCACCCGACACACAGTGATACACTAGCCTGTTAGAGGTGGAGCTAACAGTAGTGTTAGCGTTAGCCTGTGTGCTAACTCCTGTCAGCAGTTGGGCTTTAGGGTTATGTGGTGCTGAATAGCCTGTGTAGCTCTCATCTCAGCCCTGTGCCCCAGGCCAGGTCCCCCCCCCCCTCTCCGCCTGAGAGTATGCTGCTGTGTGGGGGAGAGGGGGCTGAACTGGCTGAACTCTGGCCCCACGGCGGTCCTTATGCAACGGTTAAGCACCGGCCCACCAGCCACCAGTTCCACTGACCGGCAGCAAGAGCAGCAACCTGTGTGTGTGTGTGAGAGACAGTATGTGTGTGCATGTGTGTGTGTATGCGCATGTGTGAATGTGTGTGTGTGTGTGTGTGTGTGTGTGTGTGTTTCTGCATGTATGTGCGTTTGTGTATGCATGTATGTTTGTGTGTGGGTGTGTGTTTATGTGGATGCCTGCATGTGTATATATGTGTGTGTGTGCCTGTGTGTGCACGTGCTGAAAGGAGACTCTATCATGTGCGCATGCGGTAGTGAATGTAGCACACCTGCCGTCTCGGGAGATTTTATTTCTGTTCATGTTACATCTCACGGTACAGCCCCCACAGAAACTTCCATTTGACAAGGGCAGAATTACTCTCTCAAATGGATAATCAAGCACTCTAATGCCCTGACGTCCCATTGGTACATGTCATTTACTTACGTTGTGCTCTAAAGCTAAAGTAAAATAATATTTAAGCTGTTAGACCAATATTACAAAAAAGCAAAAATGTTTCCCGTGCTTATTTGTGTGCTGGCTTTTGTTTGGTAAATGTTTTTACTTTGAAAATGAAAATGGAAGTTGAAGCTGCTGTGGCCTCTTGAGAGAATAATAATGATTGTTTTCTGGAGCAGAATAATGACTGTCTGCCCTCAGCTACATTTTCATTTGCATTCAAAAATGATCATTTGCACCAAACTTTGTATTTTTTATTTTTTTTTGTTTAATTCTATCTTTCAAAGTCACCTTCACAATGAAAGGGCTGCATACAGGCCGTCATCATGATGAATCCGGCGCAGGAGAGATGGGACGAGATGAGATGAGGAGGGTATAAACTCATTCTCTGCTCCAGTGTGATTTCACTAAACTCTCCCGAGGATGAGTCAGGCATGAAACTCTCACTTCTGTATGTCTGTATCCCTTCTGAAGTTCCTGCAGGTATCTCCTGAATGTAACTTACAGAATGATAATATGAAACACACACATTTATGATTCATGATTCCTTATTCGCCTGGACAGACCCCCCCCCCCCCCCCCCAAGCACTCACATGGACCTACAACTGGCGACCGCAATAATACATAGAATAACAATAATAATAATAGTAATAATAATAATTGTGTTTTTATCACTTCGCCATGAATATGGAAACAAGACCTCTAGCTAACAGTAACTGTGCGATGGCAACCATTTGGAGCCGGAACATTCTCCACATCGAGTGTTCGGTGAATGTTTGTACAATGAAAGGTACGGCTACTGAGCGATAAAATAAGATTTTTTTTTCTCCTGTAACATGTGACAGCTGAACATATTTTCTCTCTTGCCTCGGCCCACGGAGCTAGAGAGGACAAAGAAATCCATAAGTGTTTTAACATCCAGTGATCGACACGGGGAACCTGCCAAGAACATTTTGGATTATTCCAGACCAGCCTGGGTTGTGTTAACCTATTTATAAGTATTAAATATTTACATGTGCAGGAGAGACGTCGGGGACCCAGCGGTAAAACACACAGCACATCAGCAGTGGGGATGTTATTATAATCACGACCTCACGGCTGCTGCTGTGAAACATCTTCTGACATGATATATCTGACAAGAGTGCAGCACGTCACCACAGGCAGTGAAAGCTGTTGTTTAGATTTCTCTTCAAAGCACAATACCACTATACTTAGGTTTTATTGCGTTCACAGAAACCTATTTGCACTGCATTCAGTTTATTCAATACCAGTAAGTACTGTATTTATTGAGGAATAACGGAGGAGCAAGACCTGAAGTGATTCAAAATGTGGATAAAAAGGCACTGCCTTATGAGAAAGTGTAGAATTCATACGATTCATTGAGATACATTTAATAAACACAGAAAAATAGTTCTTTGCTGAGATGTAAAACTAACAATAACAAGAGGTTGCAGCTTAGCTATTTTTGATAGGCTATTCCATAATGTAGGTGCGTAGGCATTAAAGGATGCGGCATTGTTTTGTATCTAATCATTTGCTAATCCCCGCAGTGACCTTATCCCCGCTGTGCGCATTGATTGTTTCAGTTTATTTTCCCATATCATACTCATCCACTCCTTTCCAGATTTTTCTGGTGAGGCTTGTGCTTTCCTTTATTGCCTTTTACCTGACAAAAACAGGCTTGTTTAAGTGGGCACCCCTTTTATATGATTATGAACTTTGCCGTGATTGGCTGATGAGCACTGATAAATGTGAAAATATATACCTAAATGTTGGCAGCGAGAGGTGGGGAAGTGAAGAAAGGCTTTAGGGAGGAGCCGGGGAAGCAGTGAGAGGCGATAGGCTTGAAATATGCAGAGTAGGTCTGATTGTGATGTAGAAAATGTCAGGAATTTTAAACGTGTTTCAAATGCTGAGGTGGAAAAAAGGGGTCCAGTTGAAAAACTGGGGGGTCTTCAAAGTCAAACTTCCTTGAAATATTAGAGGGAATGGTGACTATTGTACAGGCGGACTTAACTGGAACAAGTGTTTTCCAGAATATGGGTCCTTTAAACCCCAGACCGAGCAATTCTTTTTCTTTTTTCTTTTTTTTCAAATTGCAAGTCAGTGTTCTCGAAGCCAATTTCGTGACCTTAAAATAATAGGGTTCTAACTGACATTTTGCTCAAAATTGAGATAACTATTGCACATAATTGGGAATAAATAGTTTTTTCAAACGACTAACTATGGGTATTCAATTCATTTGATGAATTGGATTCAGATCAGAACTACAAGTTCCAGTTCCCTAAGTGTACACTGAGCGGCCAAACTTTGTAAGCAAATTCCTCAAAACTTTGTAAATGCTTGTTAGAACCCTGTTTATTTTAAGGTCTCAATTCATTTCAGTTAGCAGTTGCGATTATTAAAACAGTTAAGAACATTCTGATCTTATGTTAGTGATTTTACACCAAGGTCAGGTCAGGTGATTCATGATGTTGCTAAACTAGTTTAGAGGGTTGCAGAGAAAAGTTGAAGTCATGAGAGCTGCCAAACTCAGGGCGAATAATGCTCATGCTCGTTTTTTCAGAGCTTTTGAACACCGCAAAGATTCAATGCGAATAGTCTTTTGGGATGGCCTGGTGGCACTGCTCTGGCTGTTCTCTTCAGCCACGTTTCCATTGGGGTACTTTCGGTATAGTACCCTTAGAACCGTACCTTTGGTACCAAACCCCTAGATCTGGTTTGCGTTTCCACTGCAGACAGTACCCTTAAATGTAGACGGGGTTTCTTTTACCGGATGGTAAAATCCAATGCAAAAGCCCCTGTCACACTGTAGTGACTATTGTGGTGAATCCCGACGAACTGGGGGGATTATTTTTGTCAACTACACTCGTCTGTCTGGAGCCCTGTTTGGACCTATACAAGAATGCCCTAAGATTGTGGTACGCATGCTGTCGGCATTTTGTAAGATTGCTGCAGGTATGTCGGCAACAGGAGTAAGACTGAAGTGAGAATGAACAACAATCATTACGCATGTAGTACGAATCACGTACGAACTTTGTACGAAGCTAGAAGACTGGAGTAGGAATTATGAAGAATCGCCACGAATGTATACGATCACAGTGCGTACGATTGACCGAGAATGCAGTACGAACGCAGTAGGATTGAGAACGAATGTAGGAAATGTGGACGCATTGAAATGTACAAGTTTTTTTATGGGATCATGACGTCACAGGGGTCAATTTCTGAAGAGATCCAGGGTACATTAAGCGGCTGCATTTTCAAGACTTCAAGACAAGTCGCACATCACTCCAGAGCAGAGGTGACCGTGGCACTGGGACTGTGATTATTTATACACTCGCCATCATTCACGAGGGGTCTTCCCACGGTTCGCACTCATTCTTAGTGGAGTCGTGCTCAATCGTACTAATTCATGGTGGTTCGTGGTATATGCATATTGGGTTCATGGTCAATCACCTCCATTCGTCTTGATTTCGATTGCATTCACGTCAATGCGTACTAGGTTCTCAGCGCATTCGTGGTGCATATGTAGTGAATACATAGGGCAGGCGTACAATATACCTGCCTATCCTTTCCTCTTCGTAGGTATGCGCCAAATTCAAAATCCAACCATCAAATTGTCGTGATTGGTCGTGGTCATTCTTGCTCACGGGCCTCACTATGACCCCCTACGAATGTTCAAGAATATATGCAAATCGGCACGACTGGCTCCAAGAATGCAGTAGGAATGCAGTAAGATGAAAAAAAAAAATCACACTTGGACCACGAATGTTTTGAACATTTAAAAACAGTTGTAGCCCCTCTGAGACTGGCCAAGAATGCCAGCGAATGAGGGAGAATCCACCACGATCCCAATACGAATTGCCAAGATTTTTTCACTTTTTCTAGTTCGCGAGGATTCGCCCTCCTAAGTCGCAGTGGCGGTTGGCCAGTAGAGGGCACTGGGGCGCCGCCCCCTTCAAATATCAAGAGATGAAAATTTACTTAATCATGTCAAATATAATTTAGTCCTATAATGCAAATAATTATTAAATAAACGTGTTTTTCAGTCTGTGAGCGTCTGTCAACAGACCCTAAATATCGGTTCCAAATGGTATTTGGTTGATTTCTCTGTATGCATATACTTCCTGGGTGAGGGGCGCCGGCCAAACTGTACCTAATGTACGCTCTCAAAGTTTTGGTGAGCACGTGACCCGAGGCTGCTGTTTCATTGGTTTCTTCAGATTTTCTTACCGGGCGCAGAATGGCAGCGAATTGGTATTGATTTAATGTTTTTTGATCTAATGTGATTGGACAATTGCTGTTGTTGACAGTCGTTGCTGTCAATCATGTTCACACCCACCGCAACGCGGTGCTTGCGCTCAAAGTGAGGCCCTGGTAACTCAATGGCTGCCTCCAGTGAAGGAAATCAAAGATGGCGGACCTGGTAGGTCTATCATTGAAATGTCTTCGTTTTGATATTTCTAGGAGGTGTCATGAAACGTCATTGTGGTCATGAATACATTTTCATATACCAGGTTGATGACCGATCTCTATAAATTTTTAGAACAAAGGGATAATTTTATTTTGGCATGTGTACTTGCCGACAGTGGCGTAGCCAGCGGGGGTGCTGAGACACGTCCCTCTTTGACTGCAATTAGTAGTTCTCGATCATTTTCATTTATTGACACGTTTTCCAATTATCGTAATTGGCAACCGAAGACACGGTTTCTCTCCGTATGCGATCTAACAGCGATTAAATCATGGGCTAAATTCAGTCCAGTTGCGGAACACAAACAGAGAATTGGGGTGCACAAAACTTCCGTTTAACGCAATTAATAGTCCTGACCTGTCCTCAGTCATTTTCATAATTAGCAGAAGGTTCACTCCGAGAGCACTCCACTCTTAACAGGTGCGGCTTGTTCTCCCCGACAAGGAACGGTTCAGGATATCTATAGGCATCTTAAATTGTTAAATACCTCTGCGCCTCCTCATTGCTCCATGGACATTTCCAAAAATGTTTTTCTCAGAAGTAGGCAAGACGGATGTTTTCCTGCCGTTTCCTTATGGAAGTCGCGCTAGACAGAGTGACGATTCTGCTAGCCAATCAACAGACAGCAGTGATGATGATTCCCAACCAATATAGAAGGCGTGTTTTAGCTCCGCCTCATTAGTATTGGATGGTAACCCTTGGTACCCCAACCGGAGGGGTGACGAAAAATGGAAACGGTCAGGAACGGTTCCAATGGTACCATCCACAACTTCTGGAATGGAAACGCTCTGAAATGTTACATGACCCTTACCGAATTGAACCGTTCCGCTTGATGGAAACGCGGCATTAGTGACAGTAAAGATGTGAAAGTGCGCCCAGGGCCTGTGAGCGAGTTAGATGATTGGAGAAAGCCACAGGTGTTCAGCTCTTCTCAGCTGAGGCCGACCTAATCCGTGGTAAAGCCTGGGTCTGGAGTTCTAGCATATGCGCCTCTTCCGACTCTCTGACCCACAGTGCTGTCTGTCCATGAACAGTAGCGCTGCTGCCTAGTGTGGTTAAATGGTCACTGGCCACTCCGCCCCCCCGGCCTGCATGCCCCGCTCCTCTGCAAACCTTCACATGCCGCCATGAATTTATTTTCCTTACGATCGCCATCTGCTCCCTCCTCTCCTGTCCTCACCGATTTTTTAAACTCAGTTTTCGGCACAGAGCAGGAACAACAGTCTGTCGGCCTGCAATAAAAGCCAAGAAAACGTCCTGTTGTTTGACAGATGCTGGGATGAAGGTGTCTGCAGTCAACTCGCCTGCGTCTACGCGGCCCCCGCGCAACGTCATCCCACCCTCCACTGCCCCCTCCCCCCCTCCCACTCCCCCTCCCTGAGACATGCCGCTGCCACCACAGAGAGAAGATTCCAGCCGCGCACTTCTCCGCCCAACGCAACAGCCCGTGACCCGGCCTTCTCTGGGACTGCGTTTCACGGTGAGCAGCGTTCGCGTCTGTAGTAATGTTTCAGCGAGCAGCGGAGGTTGACGTTCGCATATGCCGAGAGAGCTCTCATTGTTAACTTCCAGCTCATCAAAACAAAAACAAACAAGCCGACCGCAGAAATAATGCTATTAAAAAGCAGCACGCACACTCTCATACCGCCGCACCAGAGCCCAGGATTCATTTTTATTTTTTACTCTGTCGCGCTTTCAGCCGGAGCGGAGAGTGGACTCCCTTGTCGCTCGAAACGAAACATGTGCTAAATAAATTAGCCCCCACCTCAATCTACCATAATTCCCCACTTTCCTTGGTGGAATTCGGGAGTCTCTCGCCGGCCCCACTCAGCTCGTCCGCACACCTGCGCTGTGGAGGAGGAGCCGGATATGGGACCATTGGAATGGAAAATTATTTATGCCGGAATCTCTTCAACGGAAGACCGGAGAGCTCTCCCAAATGGACAGGGACTCTTGGGGGGGTTTAAGAGGGTATTTTCAGCAGAGTATCCACTCCTGCAGTGCTCCTGACTCGGCACCAGACCCCCCCACCCCCCCACCGTGTGTGCGCTGAGATCTCCAGGTTTGTTCACAGGACCTGGTCCAGAGTCCTGTGCCCTTTTGCGGAGCATCTGTCAAACGCACTGGCACGCTTTGGAAAGACTGGCAGGGCTCACAGATCTGGTGTACTGCCAAGTGTTAAGCAGCTCACACCTTAGTTCCCCACACCCTCACACCCCCACACCACTTCCATCCAGGGGTGCAGTACAGGGGGAGCGGCTCGCCCCCACTTCTCAAAATATAAAAAAATATATATACTGATTTGCTTACTGACTGTCTGACAGCTTGCCAACCTATCAGATTCATGAGATTTTCCTCTTACGTGGCTGTGTGAGTTTTCATAATAATTGGCCGTGCAAACTGTCAATGTGTTGCCTAATTGGACAGGTACTGGGCCGTGCCCCTTTAGAGACAGTATTGAATTTGCCGCCCACAGCACGGCAGAATAAAAACCTGTCCGACACAGTTTAGCTATGCCAGATCGCCAATGTACCCAAACTTAAGCGATCACCACCCTTAAAATTCAAAAATAAAAGGATACGACTGGAACCATCTGCGACACTAGTTGCTTTCAAACTAGCGGCTGATGTGCCCAAGCTAGTCAACGAAAGTTATGACGACAGAGGGGGAGTTTATACAATGTGAGAATGCTGTGCATTAGAGGCGGACTGTTAGCTAGCCGTCAAGCTAATTCACCAACATGGCCCATCTTCTCCTGGTATCAGGGGATTGTTTGCAAGATTAGCCTGTAGCCTAAAAGGCAGTTGAAATGTTTGTTTTGTGGTTGCCTGTCATGCGCCCAGAATGCTTCACTCTGATCCACTCATTTCATGCAGCTCTGCAGAAGGTATGAGTGGCTTTAGGCTGATGAACCTAATTCCATCGTCACCCCGTTCAGGCCTTTATATATTTCATGTGTGTTGGCTCTGATGATTGTCAGGCAACACAGACCTCAGCTCAGGTCCTGGAATTCCTGAGCCCTGCGTTAAAAAACTTGGCTAAAAGCAGTTCGCTCAGCAGAGAGCACAAGAACTGGCTAAAGTAGCCATGGTTGCAATCAATAACCCAGACCTACTTTGGCAGTTACAGGGATTCATTAGCACACTGTGTTTTTTATTCAATTTTTACGCTTTAATTTATTTAAAAGTCACTTTCATTCATTTTTCTCATTACAGACACCAGCGGCAGGCTTTCAGTGAGCTGAGGTTGGCATTCTGTTGCACACATGAATGTTGCACACATGTTGCAAATGAATGACGTGATGTATGAGGTAGTTTGTTTAGTTACTATGTTATAATACTTTGAGGAACACTGCTTTCTATCAAATTTTTCGAGCGTAATATGTCAGAAACAAAATATAGGCAATTGACGGTGAAGTAGTCAATTCGCGAGAGTTGTTCCCATAGCATGATACATTGACTGCATTTACGATATGTCGGCATTAGTTACAGCTATCTTCAGCAGTTACTGTTTTTCAAACATTAATGTTAGCTTTCTGCAAGAGTCTTAGCAAGGTCGGAGCATAGCTGGCTATGTTTTGTGGATGATGACCTTAACGGTTTCTGACCTGCACGGAATATTATTCGGTATACATAAGATGTGATGCCGTGCTCTATTACTGACGTGATGGCTTCAATCACAACTCAGTTCGCGGAATCCATGAATAGACTTTTTTATTGTCAGCTAACATGTACAGAATGAGTCCGGGGGGAGACCCCACACCATCTCTGCCACGACTGCAATCCAATCACCATTCCTCCCTAACTTCGATAGAACATGATACATGAATATATGTGTTCACTTTTCGCGTCACAAAACACAGTTTAGAAACTTCAGTGATCACCAAAATGAACTTGCCAAACTATGACGGTGACATTGAAGGTAAAAACCAGCATCACCATTAATTTTTTCAGTCGAAGCCAAGGACACATGTTGAATCTGTCCACACTCAAGTGGGCCTCCTATTCTCAAGGTCGCTTACCCTGTGATGGATGGTGCAGCATTTTGGCATCTGCGATGGCCGCAAATGGTGCGAATAAGTCCAGAGAGACTGATGAAAGATGTTCAAGCAGCCTGCTTTTTTGAAAATCTAAATGAATTCACCCCGGCAAATAACTAGATAACCGAAATAATATGTTTTTTCCCTTCTCTGTAATTTGCTGCATAGAAATAATCATTCTGGGAAACAAGCACATGTTGCATTGTTCTATAATGGAAGGAGGTTATAGCTTTTTGTTTTCCCTAACTGAAAAATCTTCTCTGGAATAAAGGGCCATTATTTTCAGATTTTTTTGTTATTATCATTATTTTTTTTTGCAGACGAGAGGCTTGGAGGAAATCAAAGACTCTGATACTATTGAGGTGAAGTGTGTTCTTTAGCTGGTCAAAACCACAGTCATGTGAAGGGGGAATAAGCAAGGTGTGTGAGCACACAAATGCCTGTGTGCGAGTGCATGATATGGTGTGTGTATGTGTGTGTGTGTGTGTGTGTGCGTGTGTGTGTGTGTGTGAGACTGAGCAAGATAAAAAGATTTTGATTTGTGAGGTAGTGTTTTCCCTCCACATGTGACTATATCACATACTGTAACTCACAAACTGGGGACAAACCAGTAAAATCTCAATGAGACACACATGCTGAACCCAACACACTCACTCCAACCCCACACTGAACCCAACACCCTCACTCCAACTCCACACTGAACCCAACACCCTCACTCCAACCCAACACTGAACCCAACACCCTCACTCCAACCCCACACTGAACCCAACACCCCTCACTTCAACTCGACATTGAACCCAACACCCTCACTCCAACCCCACACTGAACCCAACACCCTCACTCCAACCCCACACTGAACCCAACACCCTCACTCCAACTCCACACTGAACCCAACACCCTCACTCCAACCCCACGCTGAACCCAACACCCTCACTCCAACCCCACACTGAACCCAACACCTTTCACTCCAACTCCACACTGAACCCAACACCCCTCACTTCAACTCCACACTGAACCCAACACCCTCTCTCCAACTCCACACTGAACCCAGCACCCTCACTCCAACTCCACACTGAACCCAGCACCCTCACTCCAACCCCACACTGAACCCAGCACCCTCACTCCAACCCCACGCTGAACCCAACACCCTCACTCCAACCCCACACTGAACCAAACACTCTCACTCCAACTCCACACTGAACCCAGCACCCTCACTCCAACCCCACGCTGAACCCAACACCCTCACTCCAACCCCACGCTGAACCCAACACCCTCACTCCAACCCCACGCTGAACCCAACACCCTCACTCCAACTCCACACTGAACCCAGCACCCTCACTCCAACCCCACGCTGAACCCAACACCCTCACTCCAACCCCATGCTGAACCCAGCACACTCACTACAACCCCACGCTGAACTCAACACCCTCACTCCAACTCCACACTTAACCCAACACCCTCACTCCAACCCAACACTGAACCCAACACCCTCACTCCAACCCCACACTGAACCCAACACCCCTCACTTCAACTCGACATTGAACCCAACACCCTCACTCCAACCCCACACTGAACCCAACACCCTCACTCCAACCCCACACTGAACCCAACACCCTCACTCCAACTCCACACTGAACCCAACACCCTCACTCCAACCCCACGCTGAACCCAACACCCTCACTCCAACCCCACACTGAACCCAACACCTTTCACTCCAACTCCACACTGAACCCAACACCCCTCACTTCAACTCCACACTGAACCCAACACCCTCTCTCCAACTCCACACTGAACCCAGCACCCTCACTCCAACTCCACACTGAACCCAGCACCCTCACTCCAACCCCACACTGAACCCAGCACCCTCACTCCAACCCCACGCTGAACCCAACACCCTCACTCCAACCCCACACTGAACCCAGCACCCTCACTCCAACCCCACGCTGAACCCAACACCCTCACTCCAACCCCACGCTGAACCCAACACCCTCACTCCAACCCCACGCTGAACCCAACACCCTCACTCCAACCCCACGCTGAACCCAACACCCTCACTCCAACTCCACACTGAACCCAGCACCCTCACTCCAACCCCACGCTGAACCCAACACCCTCACTCCAACCCCATGCTGAACCCAGCACACTCACTACAACCCCACGCTGAACTCAACACACTCACTACAACTCCACACTGAACCCAACACCCCTCATTCCAACCCCACACTGAACCCAACACCCTCACTCCAACCCCACACTGAACCCAACACCCTCACTCCAACCCCACACTGAACCCAACACCCTCACTCCAACCCCACACTGAACCCAACACCCTCACTCCAACTCCACACTGAACCCAACACCCTCTCCCCAACTCCAAACTGAACCCAACACCCTCACTCCAACCCCACACTGAACCCAACACCCTCACTCCAACCCAACGCTGAACCCAACACCCTCACTCCAACCCCACACTGAACCCAACACCCTCATTCCAACTCCACACCGAACCCAACACCCTCATTCCAACTCCACACCGAACCCAACACCCTCACTTCAACTCCACACTGAACCCAACACCTTCACTCCAACCCCACACTGAACCCAACACCCTCACTCCAACCCCACACCGAACCCAACACCCTCACTTCAAATCCTAACACCCTCACTGCAGGGAACATGCACTCTACGATATGACAGTTCGCTGCACTGAATACAGTTTCACAACCTTAGGAAACACTAAGTCTTCTGAAGGACTAACCAAACTACTTCAGGACACATCCACATTACTGTCAGATTGGCATGTTCAATCACATACGCCCTTGCAAGCCTGCGTATGTCTCGCGGGAGGCCGAGAAACAGCACGTTTTGCAGAATACATAATGTGATAGTTACTCAGTTTGCTAAAGCAGTCAGATATCTCTATAGCCTTAAATACAGGTTATGGGGTTAGGAAAGACGCACTCAGCTAGCTCAGCGATATTCAGAGGCTGTTTTATGGATTCTGTCTGGAGGCCTCTCTGTACAAACGTACATTGTAAAAATGCACATGTATTATTTATCTGTAATAGTGTTTAAAACCCTCACAGCCTCCAGCTGAACTAAACTCAAAGTGAAAAGTCTCATCCCTTCCAGCGGGAAGTAGAACTCTCTGTGAGGTAAAGGGTTAACTCCCGAGAGGATTTGCCTCAGGTATACTGTTCCTCCGGATAGAGACGGCCCAGATCCTGTATGATAGAAAACAACATAAAATATGCAAGCAAGCAGGATTGCATGTACAAACACACATATAAACAAACGCACACATACACACAAATGTGCATAAATATGACAAATAAATACACATAGCCCCCTGCCTACACATAAACACAAACACACACACACCCGCACACATGCATGCACACGTATATATACACGCTCATGCACACACGCACACTGACACTCACACATACACAAGTAAACATATACTCAACAAAAATATAAACGCAACAATTTTGTTTTTGCTCCCATTTGTCATGAGATGGACTCAAAGATCTAAAATTCATTCCAGATACACAATATTACCATTTCTCTCAAACATTGTTCACAAATCTGTCTAAATGTGTGATAGTGAGCTCTTTTGCTTTGCTGAGACAATCCATCCCACCTCACAGGTGTGACACATCAAGATGCTCATCAGACACCATGATTAGTGCACAGGTGTACCGTAGACTGTCCACAATAAAAGGCCACTCTGAAATGTGCAGTTTTGTCTCACAGCAAAATGCCACAGATGGTGCAAGCATTGAGGGAGCATGCAATTGGCATGCTGACAGCAGGAATGTCAACCAGATCTGTTGCTCGGGCATTGAATGTTCATTTCTCCACCATAAGCCGTCTCCAAAGGCGTTTCAGAGAATATGGCAGTACATCCAACCGGCCTCACAACCGCAGACCACATGTAACCACACCAGCCCAGGACCTCCACATCCAGCAGGTTCACCTCCAAGATCGTCTGAGACCAGCTACTCAGACAGCTGCTGAAACAATTGGTTTGCATAACCAAAGAATTTCTGCACAAACTGTCAGAAACCGTCTCAGGGAAGCTCACCTGCATGCTCGTCGTCCTCGTCGGGGTCTTAACCTGACTCCAGATAGTCGCCGTAACAGACTTGAGTGGGCAAATGCTCACATTCGATGGCGTCTGGCACGTTGGAGAGGTGTTCTCTTCACGGATGAATCTCGGTTTACATTGTTCAGGGTAGATGGCAGACAGCGTGTGTGGCGTCGTGTGGGTGAGCGCTTTGCTGATGTCAATGTTGTGGATCGAGTGGCCCATGGTGGTGGTGGGGTTATGGTATGGGCAGGCATCTGTTATGGACGAAGAACACAGGTGCATTTTATTGATGGCATTTTGAATGCACAGAGATACCGTGATGTGATCCTGAGGCCCATTGTAGTGCCATACATCCATGAACATCACCTCATGTTTCAGCAAGATAATGCACGGCCCCATGTTGCAAGGATCTGTACACAATTCTTGGAAGCTGAAAATGTCCCAGTTCTTGCATGGCCAGCATACTCACCGGACATGTCACCCATTGAGCATGTTTGGGATGTGCTAGACCAGCGTATACGACAGCGCGTACCAGTTCTCACTAATATCCAGCAACTTCGCACAGCCATTGAAGAGGAGTGGACCAACATTCCACAGGCCACAATTGACAATCTTATAAACTCTATGCGAAGAAGATGTGTTGCACTGCATGAGGTAAATGGTGGTCACACCAGATACTGACTGGATCTGAGTCCCCAGACCCCCAATAAAGCAAAAACTGCACATTTCAGGGTGGCCTTTTATTGTGGACAGTCTAAGGTACACCTGTGCACTAATCATGGTGTCTGATGAGCATCTTGATGTGGCACACCTGTGAGGTGGGATGGATTGTCTCAGCCGTGCAAAAGTGCTCACTATCACACATTTAGACAGATTTGTGAACAATGTTTGAGAGAAATGGTAATATTGTGTATCTGGAATGAAGTTTAGATCTTTGAGTCCATCTCATGACAAATGGGAGCAAAAACAAAAGTGTTGCGTTTATATTTTTGTTGAGTGTATATACATACACTACACTAATTCTCGATGGGGGTATGTTAATTACATGCATCTCACACTATAAATGAATCTCTTTCCAGTACAAGTACTTGTGCAGGTACGCATGTGAGAGACAGAGAAAGATAGAGAGAGATCATGTGTGATTTAGCACTACTACAGCGGTTAGCACTACTGCCTCACAGCAAGAAGGTTGTGGGTTCGGATCCGGCCTGGGGCCTTTCTGTGTGGAGTTTGCATGTTCTCCCCGTGTTCGCGTGGGTTTCCTCCGGGTACTCCAGTTTCCCCCACCCACAAAACATGCAATGTAGGAACACTCTGGTATGGCTGTGTGTGAATGTTTGGTGGTGGTCGGAGGGGCCATAGGCGCATACTGGCAGGGCAGCTGTGGCTACAAAAACGTAGTTTACTACCATCAGAGTGTGAATGTGTGAGTGAATGAATAATGTATCCTTGTGAAGCGTCTTTGAGTGTCCAGAAAAGCGCTATATAAAATTGATTTATTATTATTATTATAAAACAAATAACGTTGTTTTGCTACAAACACACCTGTCTGCAGAGTCTGCCGACAAACCAAAGACGATAAGCAAACAGTCTTTTATTGTAGTTGTCATGTTGAATGTTGGAGTGACTTTGTAGGATGTAGGATCTGAGTGACTTTGACAAAGTTCAATCCATAATGGCCAGATAAGTGGGTTTGAGTAACTCCAAAACGGGAACTCTTCCGGGGTACTTCTAGTCCGTAGCGGTGAGTATCTACTAACAGGTTCAAGGAGGGACAAACTGTGAACTCGCAACAAGATGTTTGATACCCAAGGATCAGAGATGCACAAGGGCGATGACGGCTGTCCTGTCTGGTCCATACTGACAGAACGGCTACTGTAGGACAATTCACGGAGTATTTTAGTGCTACATGCTCGTGGAATGTGCCACAGCACAGTACATTACACCCTGCTGCGTATAGCACTTTGAGGCTGCTGACCAGTAGGAGTGTCGATTTTAACGTCCATTGACCACCAATGGGCACACAAGCCTTGGAACTGAACCTTGGAGCAGTTGAAGAAGGTGGCCTGGTCCTGTGAGTCCCATTTGCTTTTACATCATGTGTATCAGCGGAAGACGTGTGCAGCATTTACCTGAGAAAGAGAAGGCAAGAGGATGCTCTGTGGGAAGAAGACAAGCTGGTGGGTGGAGTGTGATGCTCCGGGAAATATTCTGCTGAGAAACTCCGTGTTTTGGGTAATCAAGAGGACAACAATTTGACAGGTGTTTTGATGGCACAGGGGGACCCAATATTACGCTGGTGTATGTGTGGTTCTGAGCGCACTGCGCGTGTATTAGTTGAGTATGTACTAGTTGATGTGTGTTTATGTGTATGTGTGTGTGCAAGTCCACATTTTACCTTATCAACTTTTTATTTATTTAATTATTTTTTGTAAATACACACTCTTTGAATTTGATGCCTGCAGAACAACCCAAAACGAAGCTGGATCAGGGGGAGAACAAACCTTGGAGAGACAAGAATGAGAAAAAAAACAGGTGTTCAGTTTTTGTTCTTTATATAACAAATGACATTATCATGCATGGATATAAAAGTAGCATCTACAAAAGGCCCAGATGTTCAGAAGCAATAAGGCTCACCACTTAGCAAAAAACTGCATGATTGAGTCATCTAACAGTTTAAAAGAAAATAAAAGAAAAAGAAAACATACCCTCTTCAGTGCGTAATATTTGTCAAAAATTCAGGGAATCTGGAGAAATCTTTTCCTGGAGGAAATTTAAAATCCATTATTAAAATAAATTTAAAGATCCTTTAGCTGGCACTGCATTGAAATCTGACATGCTTTTGCGATGGGTGGTTTCACAGTGAACTTGAGAAAACCTTTGCCAATAAACACCATTTATCATTACATCTACAAATGCAAGTGAAAACTGAACTTATCAAAAATGAACCGATGAACAACGGAAGTGTGAACTGTTTTCGAAGCAGGCAGCTTTACAAATTATTTTTGGTAGGAATTAGATGTTGTGTCACTCGGGACACTGAAGATAAGGACCAGTGTCCCAGGTAGAGTGCATCCCGAAAGTGGCCTTAACTCATTTGGCGGCACTCTTTCAACGGTCCAGCAGGCCATTGTTATGCGCTGATTACATGGGGGAAATGTAAACACAAGAACATTCTGAGCGACCATGAGCGTGGTGATGAAATTGCAGGGTCATCTGGTGGAGATGGGTGGTACTGAAATTCTGGCAAATAGTATAACGGCAAGCGCCATTAACGTAGATTCGCGTCAAAAACATAGATCAACGTCAATTGCGCCAAATGAGTTAAGGTGGACACCATCTGAAAACAGGTTAAAGAAGGATGGCTAAAAACCACTAGGTGAAAGACCGTCGTGGCTGAGCTACAACAAACTGGTCACACCTGGGGAGAACAGCAACAGATCGCATAAGGCAGAGTAAAGTTGAGACAACTCACTGCAGCCTTGTGTTCCACCAGGAACAAGAAGTAAGTAAGTAAGTAAGCGAGAGCCGACAGTCTGCCGTGCCATCTACAGATGGACCTAAAACTCTATCATGCAAAAAGGAAGCCATTGTTGAGCATGATCCAGAAGCGCCGCCATGTTCTGTGGGCCAAGGCTCATTTAAAATGGACTGTAGCAAAGTGTTCTTTGGCCAGACGAGTCCAAATTTGACATTCTTGTTGGAAATCATGGGCGTCGTGTCCTCCGGGCTAAAGAGGAGAAAGACCACCCCTCCTGTTATCAGCATTCAGTTCAATAGCCAGCATTTCTGATGGCATCGGGATGCATTAGTGCATATGGTGTGGGACACTTGCATGTTTTAAAAAGCACCATGAATGTTGAAAGGTATATAAAGATTTAGAGCAACATACGCTCCCCTCCAGATGACATCTATTCCAGGGAAGGCCTTGTGTATTTCAGCAGGACAATGAAAACCACATACTGCAGCTATTACAACAGCATGGCTTCGTAGTAGAAGAGTCCGTGCGCTGAACTGGCCTGCCTGCAGTCCTGATCTTTCACCAATTGAGAACATTTGGTGCATAATTAAACGAAAAGACTGTCAAAGGAGACCCAAAACTCTCCAGCAGCTAGAAGCCTGTTTTAAACAAGAGTGGTATCAAATTCCAATGGCTAAACTCAGGAAACTTGTCTCCTCAATGCTCAGACACCTCCACACTGTGTTAAAAAGAAGAGGGGATGCCACGGCATGGTAAATAGGCCCCTGTCCCAACTTTTTGAGACCTGTAGCAGCCATAAAATTTGAAATGAGCTCATTTTGTGGATAAAATTGTAAAATTTCTCAGTTTCAACATGTGGTATGTTATCTCTGTTCTATTGTGAATAAAATACTGGCAGGTGTGATTTGAAAATGATAGCATTTTGATTTCATTCACAATTTACACTTTGTCCCAACTATTTCAGAATTGTGTGTGTGTGTGTGCGTGTGTGTGTGTGTGTGTGTGTGTGTGTGTGTGTGAGCGTTTGTGTGTGTGCGTGTGTGTGTGTCTGTGTTACGTATGCCTGCGTGTGCATTCACAAGTGTGCATTGTTGCATATGTTTGCATTCGGAGGGTAGGTGGAGGTGGGTTAGGGTTTGTTTTAGCTCCGTGTAAGTAATTAAGGTGCCGGTGGGTTAGGGTTGGTGTTAGGTCTTTATATAGAGGGTAGGTGGGGGTAGGTTTGGGATGGTGTTAGGTCTGTGTATGGAGGTAGGTGGGGGTGTGTTAGGGTTGGTGTTAGGTGTGTGTATGGAGGGTAGGTGGGGGTGTGTTAGGGTTGGTGTTAGGTCTGTGTATGGAGGGTAGGTGAGGGTGTGTTAGGTCTGTGTATGGAGGGTAGGTGGGGGTTTGTTTGGGTTGGTGTTAAGTCTGTGTATGGAGGGTAGGTGGGGGTGTGTTAGGGTTGGTGTTAGGTCTGTGTATGGAGGGTAGGTGGGGGTGTGTTAGGTCTGTGTATGGAGGGTAGGTGGGGGTGTGTTAGCGTTTGTTTAAGCTTTGTAGGCAGAGCCGACGTGGCAAAAAAAAAAGTGACTCAGGAACATGTGACCTAATTTCACTCCAGAAACTAAACCTGCTTTGCTTGCTTAATTGGTTCATTATCCTGACTTGCATTATACAAAATGCAGAGAGAATAAAAAAACGGATTATTTTTTAGTGGAAAATGAGAAATATCTGGGTAATTTGATATCTTTTAATTTCCTGGTGGCGGTGGTGAGAGTACAGCATGATTTCTCCCACCTCGCTCTCTCAGCTAATAAGATCAACATGTGGTACAATGTCTCTCCCAGCAAAATTTTTATGCAGCGTCTCCTGGCAAGGATTTTTAAGGACATAAGTCAATGTGCACTTTGTTATATGTAGCACTGGCAGATCGCGCAGACTCCTGATTGGTTGGAGCCAGGGTCGTTTCCTCCAGGCCTGCAGAACTGCTGCTTCTGCAGTTATTTTTGGGTTCCCTTCAATCACTAGCTAGTTAAGGCCTTGAGAACAAGGTTTGTGAACTCTGGTCAATGACTTGAGTATATTTCTTTCGGGAATTTTACAGCATTAACCAGCCAACCCTGTGACCACTCCAGTGCTAGACTTCTATGCGACTGGTTCAGACAAAATTCAGAAAATATGTACATGAACCGTGGAAAAAGATAATCCAGGTCTGATGAACAAAAACATTCACAATAGAGCTCTTGCAGTAGGACAACAGAATAGTCATTTTCAAAATTCAGGCGGGCTGGCACAAGTTATGCATCTATTTTCAGTGCAGCTGACACCATACACAAGTATAATATAATATATAACATTATAATATAATTATAATATAATTATTGACTTTGGCCGAGTATGAACATGATACAAGATGGGTGATGAAATATTTCAGAAGTTCATGAACGGCAGTGGTCATGGAAACCTGGTGTAGACTCACTGGTTTCGTTTCCCTCTCAAAAACGAGAAGCCAGATCTTCATTTGATCATCAGCAGAGTCAGTATTAGTTTATTTGACATGTGAACATACTGAGTTATCCTTTGTGATCAGCCCCATGCACATGTCTTCTTTTGCTCTGGTGCATTATGGATCCCTCTGTTATACTTCAATCTGTTGTGTGAGACTGAAGTGTCTTTCTGTTGGAGTTGAAGGTTTTTCTCTTAAAAAATTACATTCTCTCTTCATTTTCCTAAATACGTTTGCAAATATAAATTCTCCATCGCATGGAATCTGGCTCTCCTCATTGCAGTGCTGCTTTTCGTCGCATTGGCGTTCAAGCCAAAAGGACAGCCTCTGCATCAATGTGGAATGGACCACGGCCAATAAGACTTCACACTTCAGTGGAAAAACTCCCCGCAGTTTGCAGTAAAAATGGGAGGGTCCCATCATCCACATCTCCATGCAATACAGCTTCTCAGCATGTTTACGTCTTGATGGACATTCAAATGTTCTTCCCTATGTTGTTACAGATGAAAGACTCTCGTTTTTGTAACGTTTCGTACTTCATGCAGAGAGCAGATGCACAGAGGACAGGAAGTTGAGGACGGGACTCAGGTGCAGGGATGGATTTGGTTATATTAAATAACCAATTGCACGGCAGGAGACACGAAGGTAGAAATACAAAACAACAAGGGCCCGAGGTTCCCAAATATGCACAGTGAGTAATACAAAGCTTGGGCTCTGCTACAGTAACATTGTATCACAAATAGGAAAGAAAAGAGGGAACGAGGTTTCTTAAAAATAAGCCTGCTGGTAAAACAATGAACAGCACGGATTCTAGGTTTTAGTATAAGTTTGCACATT
Source organism: Gymnothorax reevesii (assembly GCA_029721435.1). NCBI lineage: Eukaryota > Metazoa > Chordata > Actinopteri > Anguilliformes > Muraenidae > Gymnothorax > Gymnothorax reevesii. The sequence continues at coordinate 9,462,696 of CM056588.1, forward strand.
TATAGAATAAGCCTATAAAAGACTATTATGTCAAACAGGCATGAGGATACACAGACTTCACATAGAGACTGCCGGAAGCTCAGTCTTAAATACACACTGCTACCCCTCAGTGGAAATGAGAATCAGGTGTTGATGATAACTGGATAATGACTGAAGTGCAATCCAAGGTTTAGCACACCGGTGGGCTGGACAGCTGGAGGCGTGGCCTTACAGTTTTTTTTTTTTTTTGATAGAATCAAACAAAGACAATGGTTTATTTCTTTTGACAGAGTTGGCTATGACTTGTCTGAGGAGAAAGTGGACCACCTGAATTTACCCCTGTAATATGGCATCTGAAATACAGACACAACACAATACTGTTGCATGATTTTTCACAACAAGTGTGAAACCTGTCTTAACAAGATCGACTCACCACTGTCCTGCCTTTATGTGGCATAAAAGTGGAAGCCTCAGACATTTATTTTTGCTTTTACACGGTGACTTTTCCTCCCAGGTAACCGGTGGTGCATACTACTCGTAGTGAGACGAAGACATCCTCCATTCTCCTCCCTGAAGTCTCGACCTTCACGTCATCCATCTGCACGGCGGTGACGCAGACGACTGTCTGCCGAGAGAAAGATGAACTTTTCTTTCAGTCTGCGGTGAATGATGGCTGTCACCGTTCCTGACAGCTGGACAGATGGGTGGGTGGGCAGAGCAGGAGCAAATAAACCTCTCTAAATGGAGTCTGATTTCAGGCTTTTCCTGATCCATAACACCACTACATTAGCAGCACCTCAATATAAATGAATCAGTGAATTCAGTAAGGGCTCAACTCCATCAAACAAATTCCTATCGCTGAACATTTTTATTATTTTCCGCAAAGTGTGGCCATGACTTCGGTATTATTCTTTTGACACATGTAGTTTCCTGCCAGAGGTAACAAATGACTAAATACGGCGGCAAACGTTATGTTGGTCTCAGCCAGGTGACTACATCAAAACAGCTTTGCTGGGCCTGTCTTGGACTAAGTCGCTAAATCTTCTGTATGGAAGGGACCAGGGACGTGTTTAGGGCCTGGCTACTGAGCTATAGCCCGGGCCATTTTTTTCTTTAGCCTGGGGTCTTTGCTTATGGCAAAAAAAAAGATAAGTCTGAACTTTGAGCTCTGGCAACCACTGAGTCTATAGCCTATATTGTGATTTAATCGCCGCGTGCGTTGGTAAGTTACTATAGTTACGGGGACGCTTATGTGTCTGTATCGTTCTACTAAAAGCCTCGTCCTGGAAGCCAATTTAAGGACTTTGCGTCCACAAAGTTAATGAGGTCTGAAACATGCCATTGGGGAGCTCGCTAGTACCGCAGCCATAAAAAAGGGATCCAAGAAATGCATAAAATGAGAAAGACAACATTTACTTGTTAGATATCAGCCCTCCATTTTTGATAAACATCATGCTATTTGCATCTGGCAAAGTGGAGTGAAATTTGAAATTTTTCTTGTTGTGGCTAGCTACCACTACATGAGCTAGTCTGATTAACCACATTGGTGAAGTAGTCTAACCTTAGGGAGTATTCATAGCTGAACGTTGAAGAGCTGATTTTTAAAAACTTGGGATATTGCAACAGATTTAACTGATTTTCAATATTTGCACGCACAGCAGTCGATTCTGCTAATATACCTCTTTAGGAAGTATAAAAACTTCAAGGGCATGGTTTTGACAAATTGTTCTTGCGTGCGATTAAAACAATCAAAATTTTGACCAGGGCTGCCAACACTCACGCATTCGGCATGCGATTTAGAGCCGCATTCACATTCCCCTGCTGTAGTTAGCAATTATTCAATCAACGAAATGTGTGTGTTTAACGTTCATTCAAATTGTTTTAATGAAATAAGACCATTTTAAACGTTTTTATGCAATTTCATTGCTTCCAACCCCTGAGTGAAGAAAAGCATAAGAAGTCAAAAGTCATTGTTGATTTCCATGTTACTTGTGGTGAAATCCACCGTAATGCATTTGAAACTGATAAACCTCCATGCACAAGCACTTCAGTTCCACCTGAGAATCTCTTACAAATGTGCTGATTGAATAATTTTTGACTACAGCACGGGAACGTCTGGGAAAGTGAATATGCCACTTAAACTCACGCCGAATGCGCAAAAGTTGGCAACGCTTAAGATGATTTAATGTTGGCTGAAGTCACTGAGAGTATTATGGCTAACGAAAAGAATCCACCATGTATGTTATAGTGGCTGATAAGGCCAGGGACCAAGGTTCGAATTACACATTGGCATTCAGGAGAGCCCCATTTTCTGGTGCGCTCCAATACTAAAACATCTCAAATGCACGTGCATAAATACAAGTGTGCAGCAGTGTGGTCAATAACAGGGTTACTGTGAAAAATATTGTACGAATACCATTGTTAGCAGTGAATACCGCAGGTAATATTTCATAGAGGCATAAGCGAATGTCAAATTTCTGGGATGACAACGAGAATGAAATTGGTCATTAGCTTGGAAAGAATTCCATATTCAACCTCCACCAATATCAAATCAGTACTTCAGTACTTTTTTGGCTTACCTTGATGTTTCGGTACCCAGTGAAACATTTGGGTATGTTGGCTACATCCAGTCAAGAATATTTTGAATTTAATTTCTAGTGCTGCTGTACATATAGCATTCAACGGCAGCAGCCATATTACTGATGACATATCAGGTTGCTAGGGCATGTGCAGCATATGCATTTGCGATATTAAATATTAATATTAAATTTGAATATTCAATAGCCGTGAATGTTGTCATTATTTAGATGAAACGCTAGCTTAGCTTGATCTAGCTTGATCTGTTACCTGCTGGCTGCATTGTAGCTTGAGGAAGGGTCACTCGTGGTCTGGCGACTGCTTGCAAGCCAAATGAACTTACAACCCCAATTCCAAAATAGTTGGGACAGAGGGTAAATTGTGAATAAAATCAAATCGCATTGACTTTCAAATCACATCAGCCAGTATTTTATTCACAATAGAACAGAGATAAAAATGAAAATGTTCAAACTGAAAATTTTTGCAATTTTATCTGCAAAATGAGCTCATTTCAAATTTTTTGGCTGCTACAGGTCTCAGAAAAGTTGGGACAGGGGCCTGTTTGCCATGGTGAAGCATCCCCTCGTCTTTTTAACACAGTGTGGAGGCATCTGGGCATGAGGAGACAAGTTTCTTGAGTTTAGCAATTGGAATTTGATCCCACTCTTGTTTATTACAGGCTTCCAGCTGCTGGAGAGTTTTGGGTCTCCTTTGACGGGCTGTTCGTTAATTCCGCGCAAAATGTTCTCAATCTGTGAAAGATTAGGACTGCTGGCAGGTCAGTTTAGCACACGGACTCTTCGACTACAAAGCCATGCTGTTGGAATAGGTGCAGTATGTGGTTTTGCATTGTCCTGCTGAAATACACAAGGCCCTCCCTGGAATAGATGTCGTCTGGAAGGGAGCATATGTTGCTCTGAAACCTTTATATATCTTTCAGCATTCATGGTGCTTTTTAAAACATGCAAGTGTCCCACACCATATGCACTAGTGCATCCCCATATCATCAGAGATGATGGCTTTTGAGCTGAATGCTGATAACAGGAGGGGTGGTCTTTCGTCTCTTTAGCCCGGAGGACACAACGCCCATGATTTCCAACAAGAATGTCAAATTTGGACTCGTCTGACCACAGGACACTTTGCCACTTTAAATTAGCCTTTTGCATTTTTAAGTGGCCTTGGCCCACAGAACATGGCGGTGCTTCTGGATCATGCTGAACAATGCATGATAGAGTTGATTTTTGCATGATAGAGTTTTAGGTGGCATCTGTGGATGGCACAGCAGACTGTGTTAACAGACAGTGGTTTCTTGAATTATTTTACTAATGTCAATAACAGAATCATGTCAGTGAGTGATGCAGTGGCGTCTCAGGGACCGAAGATCACGGGCATCCAGTAACGGTCTTTGGCCTTGTCCCTTACACACAGAGATTTTTCCAGTTTCTATGAATCTTTTGATGATGTTATGCACTGTCGATGATGAGACCTTCAAAGCCTTTGTGATTTGACGTTGAGGAACATTTTTTTTAAGTATTCCACAATTTTTTATACAAGCCTTCACAGGTTGGAGAGCCTCTGGCCAACTTTACTTCTGAGAGACTCAGCCTCTCTAAGACATCCCTTTTATAGCCAATCATGTAACACGCCTGATGCCAGTTAACTTAATTACTTGCTAAATGTTCTTTCAGCTGATTTATCTTATATATTAACTGCTTTCTCAGCCCTTTTTGCCTGTGTCCCAACTTTTTTGAGACCTGATGCAGCCAGAAAATTTGAAATAAGCTCATTTTGCGGATGAAAATGTAAAATGTCTCAGTTTCAACATTTGAAATGTAATCTATTTTCTTTTGTAAATAACATATTAGCAAATGTGATCTGTAAGTCATTGCATTTTGATTTTATTCACAATTTACACTTTGTCCCAACTATTTCAGAATTGGGGTTGTAGTTTTGGCAGCTTTGCTACCCTCTCCTCTTGTTCTTTCTTTTCTTTTCTTTATGGACTCCTCCTTTAGGCTTGAATGAGTTTGCAGATTTGCTAGTAAGTCTGATTTTCAGATTTTGCACTCAAACTATCAGACATCAGGGTTACAGGCTCAAATCAAATACAGGCTTAATAATGGACTACACATTACCCAGCCATCAACCTGATACATTTGCAAATAAGTATGAAAGAACAATATCAAATAAAATAAAAAAATTGTTAATTCAATTCATATTCTTTTAAAAGCATGCCACTTTGTCATAAAATGCTATGAATTATTGTTGGAAAAACCCATGATAGAGATTAGTTTGGCTTCTTGAGGGTCTATATAAAGAATTTCACAACCCTCATGAACTTGAGGGTAGTAATGTTAGTTTCAAGGCAGTTGGCAGACTGCAATGCAGTGGCCTCTTTGTTAAGCGGTGATATTGTGGAAAACTAAGGTGTAATCCAGAGTCCTCTCCTGTGATCGGGAAAAACTGAGTAACTATGTCACTTTTGGGAGAAACTTAGTTTGACCCTCATTTTCAGTAAATAAGAGTGGTGAAAATCTTAAAACACTACCTATGAGTGTTATTTGAACTGGCAAAATCCAGTTTCAGTGATTATTTTCTGTTAGGGAAAGTGCAGAATCCAAAAGTTTTTGTTCAATTGTGAGAATTCTTGCCACTGATAAATTCACTTGGTTTTTCCAGATCACAGGAGTCCTTCTCCCTCCGATCTCAGTACAACTGAGCTGTCTTTACTTACGCAAGCCCTCAGGAAGCCATACGTGCTGAGGAAATGCAAACCCTCTCTCAAACATAAGTAATTTTCAGAGCTCCCCCTAAGGGAGGCTTTCAGGGGAACTCATGTCCTCTTTGGGGGAGCCAAGCTCCACTTAGCTCCCCCGTAATTTGAACCATGCCAGGGACAATAATGAAGAACAGCTGTCAGTTTGTGTGCGCTATGTCTCTCAAAAAGATGACGATGTAAATGAACATTATTTTGGCTTTAAATGATTTTGGAGGGCTTTAATACAAGCACTATAGCAGGGTCATTAGAGCATAAATTAAAAAAAACAAGGAATCATCACGGCCTTTTTTCATTTAATGTTGACATGCAGTACTGTATCAAATATCACATACGGTTTTTGCATTAGTCTTTTCTTTGAAATGTGAAATTTTAGGCCAATAGACTGAATTTGATTTAATCCAGGTGTGAGACTTCGTTATACCGTTAACAAATTAATTAATTCCAATCTGTACCGAATCATGTTGTGTCTTTGGAGCTCAGCCCCTGCTGTTTCAAATGTCTATACACGCCCCTGGAACAGACAACAAATTATTTCTCCGGGAGAAATTTATTTCAAAACCTAACTGAAACTGAATACTACAAAGGACCAATTTTGTCATTTCTTTAAATTAATTTACTTATGTTGAAGTAATGATGATCATTATGAGGAGATTTCTCCTTCTAAGGTCTGGCATAAACAGCTTCTACATCCCAAGAAACATCTTTCCTCTGGTACTTCAACTTTAACCCTGACATGAAATGCAAATCAAGCAAACAATCCCTCTCATTCCTTTGCTTTACAACTGTTTAAATAGACCCAAAAATGAACCCATCAATCATCTATACTCTTGGATCACTGCTGCCGCCACCAAGAAGCTGAGGCTGAATTTCCTGTGTTAGGGGCCAAATTACTTGAGTTAGGCTTGTCTTGAACTCTCCTGTGATCTGGAAAAACCGTTGTGAATTTATCAGCGGCAAGAATTCTCACAAATGAACAAAAACCTTTGGATTCTGGACTTTTCGTAACCGAACAGTGATTGAAACTTGATTTTGCCAGTTCAAATAACACTCATAGCTAGTGTTTTAAGATTTTCACCACTCTTAATTACTGAAAATGAGGGTCAAACTAAGTTTCTCCCAAAAGTGACATACTTACTAGATTTTTCCAGATCACTGGAGAACTATGTAAAATTCATTAAGAGTGAGTACATTTATTCATGCAAGTTTGAATCATGAACCATGAAACCAAGAACCTTAACACCTAAAGAGCAGAACCTGCAGTTTGGACATGTGTTTTTGGCACTCATTGAATCCAGTGATTTGAGTATGAGCCCCGTACGGCTAATCCTCTGGCATGCTGCGAAATTGGCTGTGTAGTTGCATTCCATCCCCCAGTTTAATTCCGTAACATGTGCTACCTCGACGCAGAATCGCCACAGACTTATGAGGGACTGAGAGCAGGGGGAAGTGGTTTTAATACCAGATGATTACTGCATGTAAAGCTCCTAATATCAGCCAGAGAAAACTGCCTTCCCTGAGTCTGAGACTTTTCCATCGCTCGTAAACACTCGCTGCCGTTTCCAGCCAATCAGAGCGAAGCAACAGCCTTCCCAAGGGCCTAACGGGCCTCAAATAACTTCACGCGACTGTGACCACTTCCCTGAGTCAACGATTTAACTGCTTTCCTGAGCTAAGGGAGATGTGCACAGCCTAGTTTCTAGTGCCGGAAGATGTGGGGGGGTCGATGTAAATGGAGGGGCTTGATTTTAGTGGGAGGCAAATTGAGGATTCTTCAGCTTCTTAGGGACAGGCTTCTAGTTCTGGTAAACCTAGTATGATATTTCAACAGTCAGCAACAAAAACCTCCCCCTCAAAAATCTTGCAAAAAAAGAAGAAGAAGAAAACTGCCCAATTCCCAGTCCAAATAAAATTTTTGTTATTTCAAAATTTTCAAATAGGAGCTCTCAATGAAATTTTAAGTATTGGTAAAGAATGCGCTCACATGACAGTAAAAATCTAAACAGCATTATAGCATGAAATCTAACATCTTGCCAACATTAAGATGCGTGAACAGAGGAGGGGAGACTGAGGTCTCGATGAGCTATGGGGATGAATGACCTATATCTCTGTGTTGCCTTTTTAAGCAACTCTGACATCAGAGGATTACAAATATGCGATATGGCTCACAGGTCCCCATGGATCATCAGACCCCAGTCTCTCCAATACTTCCAGCAACCTTAGTGAAGGCCGCAGTTTGTGGTCACTGCAATATTTAGTGCCCCTATTGCCTTGTACAGTGATTGTGATCACACTTCAGTCTCAGCCCTGTCCTGTTGCAGCCCTTATCTGGGTGTGCTGGGCATGAGTGGGTTGTGAGGCTGCTCACTCTTCCACCCGGACCCCAGGCATCCACACCGACCTTCACAACCAAGGCAATATCACTGTAATTTTCGGAGAGGAACTGCCTACCCTGCTCACATTCTCAATGCCATTTTTGGAATTTATGATCTTTCTCCCTGTTATATTACCCCGTCAGTGTTACCTGCTGTGCGAGCGGAGGGTGCGTGTGTTGTATACCGATAGCGCTTTCCCCGGTGAGGCTGTGGGAGCTTAGCCGCTACACAGGCAAGGGCATTTTAATTAACAGCGGAGTGGAGGACGGGTTTGTGGTTTCTCTCCGGGGCAACCGAATGAAGTAATCGTCGGCCAGGAAAAATGTGGCCATTTGGGTTGAACAATGCTCCCCGCTGCTAACCAACATCGCACACCCCGTTAGTTTTGCTGTGCAGATCGGTGGGTGTCCTCCGCCATGGGGCAGCAGTGTTAATCAAACGCAACGGGACCAGTACACCCCACAGGAAGAGCAGGACAAAGGGCATCCTGGGATAGACTGCGGGAGGAGAACGTCTGGGGTGACCTGTAAAATCCAGGAAGTTCACCCGGGCAAGGGGAATAAGTGTAGAAACGAAATCGAGATTGATGCTAAAATATCTCTAAGAGTCACATGGCCCAAAATATCATGGATGGTGGTGCCAGATCACACGAGTAACTAGTTACCACACAGAACAGACCTCCCCTGCGCACAATATTCATTCATTTAACCTGAACTGAATAAATGAACACAGAAAATAAATAACTAAATAACTAAAAGTCCCATTCAATGGTCAAGTCTCAGAGTAATTTCTTCCCTTCAATTTGTGAATAATCTCCAGATGACCTCAGCATTCTGATAGCTTTTTTTAGTCACACAAAGAGAGATCTGTGGGTATGCCTGCTCTGTGCTGGAGGTGTCAGGAGGGAGCAGGCATTACTGTCCCGGCTGTAATAATACAGTCATGAGAGTACTGCTTCAGTGCTTCAAGAAGCCTGACGACATTCCATTTCTCTGCCCCAATCAAACGGATAATCCTTTACAAGAGAAGTAAACACTGTGACCTAGCGCAGCAGCAGGATAACACACCCTCCTACGCACACTCACACAGGAAATATGTTATTTCATCTCCCACCCCTCACTGGCCCCTCAGCCTCCGGAAAAAGATTTAATTGATTTGTTTGTAGTCCTCTAGATCTGACTGTTTGCACTGGCCTGGAGCTCCTTGCTTGGCACATGGAGACTCATCTTCGTCAGCCAGAGCAGGAACATACTGTCTCAACCCCTCACATGCCCACCCACATACCCCTCCCAAACCAACCCTCCCTGCTGACTATAGGCCAGAGAAAGAGCGATGCAGGGAGCGAGCTGTACAGGAGACACAGGGATGTATGGTATTTGAGATTCTGGAGCCGCGCAGTATGAGAGATGCAGGCAGAGGGCAGTATGAGAGATGCAGGGAGTGTGCAGTATGAGAGATGCAGGCAGAGGGCAGTATGAGAAATGCAGGAACCATGCAGAACGAGAGATGCAGGGAGTGTGCAGTATGAGAGATGCAGAGAGTGTGCTGTATGAGAGATGCAGGCAGAGGGCAGTATGAGAGATGCAGGGAGTGTGCAGTATGAGAGATGCAGGCAGAGGGCAGTATGAGAAATGCAGGGAGTGTGCCGTATGAGAGATGTAGGGAGAGTGCAGTATGAGAGATGCAGAGAGTGTGCCGTATGAGAGATGTAGGGAGAGTGCAGTATGAGAGATGCAGGGAGTGTGCAGTATGAGAGATGCAGGGAGTGTGCCGTATGAGAGATGTAGCGAGAGTGCAGTATGAGAGATGCAGGGAGTGTGCAGTATGAGAGATGCAGGGAGTGTGCAGTATGAGAGATGCAGGGAGTGTGCAGTATGAGAGATGCAGGGAGTGTGCCGTATGAGAGATGTAGGGAGAGTGCAGTATGAGAGATGCAGGGAGTGTGCAGTATGAGAGATGCAGGGAGTGTGCAGTATGAGAGATGCTCACCCCTCTCCCCATCTCAAACGCAAAGCGCAAACACACCTTCATGCGTATTTAACTATAGAGCAAGTAATCAGGTACCTAGCTGGTTATACTGCTTTCTACTGGAGAGGACTCCCTATTGACTGACAGCAGAGTAGGTCTTATCTGACCCTGATGTTATCCAAAAATCGCATTTTTACTTTCTCTTGCCACAGAACCTGAACCAGTAAAGGCGCACAGCTTCCATGGTAAACCATCAGCAAAAATACCACATATTTAAGTAATGGCAGCTCAGAATTTTTCGTTTGAAATACTGAAGAGCGCCATCACTCCCTGTATCCTTCAGTGTCCTCTGCAGTTTTGAGAGGAAAGCGATGTGCTGGCATTTCAGAGCAACAAACAAACCTTTAACCGCACGGCAGGCCAGATGTGACCCAGGCGCCCAGTGGCATGACAGAATAACGTAACACGCTGTGCGTGTTTGGAGCCGGGGTCAGAGGTCACACACCGTGTTCAGTGTGTCTCGCCCCTGAACAGACAAACAGAGCATTCCCATGTCAGTGCCAAACCCAGGATTTTAGCGGAGCCACTGAGCTCACGTTCCGTCATAACCTCCATCCCAGGAAAGTAGGAACCCATAAACATGCAGGACTGTGAGCATTACTCACATCACAGTCACATGACCACGCCGTCTACACCATTGCATCATCCATCACACGGGAGCCAGGCACAGGGAGAAAATTATATTGTTAACACGGCCAAGCGAAATCTCATGCAGCTAAGACTCTCCCTGCCAGCTCATTATGGGTGTAGCACAGAGGTCAGACATGCTAATATTGCTTTCACAGATCCCAGCACTATGTGAATATTGCTGTACCATGGTTAAATATTATTTTACTGGCTCCAAGTGCCCCATTATAGGAGGTGCAGAAGGCATGTTGCCTCTCAGGTGTTTGCTATAGTACGTGTGCCAAAAATAACTTTAGCGTCATTGCATTCTGCCAGCAAGCTGCTGTTTGCAGCATACGTAGGTAGACTCATTACGTCAGCACCCCTCAGTGTCTGTGTTTGCTGAATGATAGAAAGCTTCTACTAAATATATTAATAAACACAGCGAGGATGATAAAAATAATTATCCCAGAGAGACGCATAGTGCATTCCATAGAGAGACTGACTCTCCAGCCTTACACACACTCCTCTCGTGGCGAGGGTTCGTTCCCCCACCAAAGAACACTCTGTGCTTTGAACCCACTCTGTGTTAAACCCTCTCAGCTTAATGTTTATCTGAGGTGAGCAACAACAAATACGTAAGTAGGCCAGACAGCCAGTTATTCTAAAACAATAACCCCAATCCTGTGCATGGAGGAAAATAGTAACAGTAATATGACTAATACTATATCTATGTGCGTAAGTAGATGACGAGGTAACATGATGCATTAGAAAAAGTGATTACATTTCAAGTTTTTGCCCAATTTTGGGTGTTTATCTTGAAGTGAATGACTTTTCACGCAAGACTAGGTCAAAACCTACATGGCTGGACTGTGTTTACGACCAGTCATTTTGAAAGAGCAACAGCCAAATCCGTCTTTCGAATGAGACTTGAGGTCCGGACTCACTGTGGTCAGTAAAGATCCTATGACACTATTAGATCCTATGATCTAATTGGCTGTGCAACTTGTCCTCTCCCTCCCCACCTCAACCCCCCAGGGCTCCCTTGAAAAAGAGATTTCAGTCTCAAGGGGACTTCCCTGGTTAAATAAATAAATACTGGGAAACATTTGACCAACTAGTCATGTAACTTTGTCACTCACTTGGTCGCTCAAGCTATGTCCACACAAAACGCATTACATTTGCTCCGTTTTCGCCAAGCGCCCACCCTAACTCCTGCATTGTCGAATCCCTAAAACGGAGACTTTTGAAAACGCTGCTGATCCTGTTTTCGTTTCAGAACTCTGGGACTACGTTACTGCGTGCAGAAATGGAAACGATGACACAGACACCCACATTCATTTCTGGATCGGTTCCTGCATATCACAACATATCCTTCCCTGATTCATCTCGCCTCAATCACGTAACCATTTTCAGGAAGAACACACACTTGCTACAGCAGCTTTGACAACCAGCGGATGATTCAACTTAACATGGAAAACGAATTACAGGCTTTGTTGACCTTGTTGTCTGTGCGAGCAGCTGTTGTGCAGCTCAATTCTGCATTTTAAAATGCTATTACTGTCTCTGTGCGCAGGAGGCGAGTTACTATTTGAACGATTTGCAACCATTACCGAGTCCAGCGGCGTTATCAACCGCATGCCCAGTGAACGTGAATGGTCATGTGATAGGCATTTTCAGGTATATTAGTCTTGACGGAGATAATTTCTGATTTGAAAAAGCCGTTTCAAAATGAAAAACGTCTTAGTGTGAACGTAGCCTCAGTCACTCAGCAACTCAGTCACAGACTTTCGCTTTTATAGGGCTGGCATTGCTTCGCTGCATACCAGAAAAAGCACAAACTAAACTAAAAAAAAAGTTGATGCAGAAGAGATTAATCAGTTTTTTTGGTCTCCTCCTTTATGCTTTTCAATTAACTTCAAAGTACAGGGCAGGGTGATTAAAGATAAAAAAAGTCTGCCTTTTGTTTCCTTGTTCTCCTCGGATCGCCTGCTGCGGCAGGTTGGTTCCATCTCTCACAACATTCGCGTTCAGTTTGGCAGGATCTTAGACGGATGGGTTCGATTGGTGCTTTATTAAGGGAGAGACGAGGCAGGAAGCGAGTCGACGCTCGTCCTTTATAACGAGAACATGAGTGAAACAGCGCAGCACCAAAAGAAACGCCAACGCCATCATTCTGCTAACTAAACAAAAAGGACAGAAGAGAACGAGAGTCTGAAGAAAGTGCTGAGACAAACGGCCCCTGAGATAATGGAAGCTGTTGGAGAGATCAGTGGTGCGACTGCCACACTGAAGATGATCCCCTCCACCCAATACTGCTCTTCTTTTGGGGGAGTAAAATTTTTTTATTATTCTTTCAAGGGCCGAGTGGAGAGAGCTCTTTCTGAAACAGCATTGTGGCCTTAAAGACATTCCTGACTCTGCGATGAATGTGTGTCCATTCAGAAAAGCAGCTCACACACACACACACACACACACGCGCGCGCGCACACACCCACACACGCATATATGCACACACACACACACACACGCATATATGCACACACACACACACACACACACGCACACAGGCATGCTCACTCACATATATCCTCACACGCACAAAATGCATAAGCATACGCACATGCACACACTCTCACATGCACACAGAGGCACACGTGTACACACTTGCAAACACACCCACACACACACGCGCGCACACATGCACTCACACATTCTCACACACAAAGGCACATGAACACACATACACAGTCACATGCTCACTGACACGCGCATACGCACACACATGCACGTACCCATTTACTCAGATGCCCACACACACACACACGCACACACACACACGAACACACACAAATGAATGTGTGCATAGACTCACCTTCCCCGCTAAAACTGACTCCCCCTGAATTGCTGAAAATCTCTCCCACCGTTTTCTCACATACTTTTTCGGCCTTAATTACATGTAATTGGCTGCTCTGGGACGCTGAGCTCAGTCATTAGAAAGCAGGCGTAGATTATCCTCCGCAGGTGGTGCAGAACACGAGGCGGTGCTGCTGGGTTATGAGGGGGTGTAGAGGGGAGAGGGGGTCATTGGGGTTTGGGTTTCAGGGTTAATAGAATTTAGAGGCTACTCAGCACCAAGTCTGCAGAGAGCAAGCTACATGACCCAGCCAATCACTGCCCCTATAGAGCGAATTTAGCCAATCATTGCCCTGATGGAGTCAATGTTGCTCTAATCTGTGTAACACCATCAGAACTCTCCTAAGAATACCTCTAATAAGATGATTGGTAACATGTTGGAAATGTGTGTATTTTTAAGATGCCCTCCAGGTGAACTGTCACGGTTTCACCACAAAAAAAAAAAAAAAAAAATGCATGGGATCTGAGAAAGAAATGGCACCAGAAAGTGGGTTTGGGAGACTTGTGTACACTGGCCCCGAGAGGATTCACATCCAGTGTCTGAGAAATAATGAGTTTGGTGTTGCAACTGGACTACATTTTACAGCATCTTAAAGATTCGTGAAAAGGAAATATAAATACAACCCCCGTCCCTCACCTGTCTCTGCTCCTGCCCTTCCCTCACCTGTCTCTGCTCCTCCGCTTCCCTCACCTGTCTCTGCTCCTGCTCTTCCCTCACCTGTCTCTGCTCCTGCTCTTCCCTCACCTGTCTCTGCTCCTGCTCGTCCCTCACCTGTATCTGCCCCTCCGCTTCCCTCACCTGTCTCTGCTCCTGCTCTTCCCTCACCTGTCTCTGCTCCTGCTCTTCCCTCACCTGTCTCTGCTCCTCCTCTTCCCTCACCTGTCTCTGCCCCTCCGCTTCCCTCACCTGTCTCTGCCCCTCCGCTTCCCTCACCTGTCTCTGCTCCTCCTCTTCCCTCACCTGTCTCTGCTCCTGCTCTTCCCTCACCTGTCTCTGCTCCTGCTCTTCCCTCACCTGTCTGTGCTCCTGCTAATCCCTCACCTGTCTCTGCTCCTCCTCTTCCCTCACCTGTCTCTGTTCCTCCTCGTCCCTCACCTGTCTCTGCCCCTCTGCTTCCCTCACCTGTCTTTGCTCCTGCTCTTCCCTAACCTGTCTCTGCTCCTGCCCTTCCCTCACCTGTCTCTGCTCCTCCGCTTCCCTCACCTGTCTCTGTTCCTCCTCTTCCCTCACCTGTCTCTGCCCCTCTGCTTCCCTCACCTGTCTTTGCTCCTGCTCTTCCCTAACCTGTCTCTGCTCCTGCCCTTCCCTCACCTGTCTCTGCTCCTCCGCTTCCCTCACCTGTCTCTGTTCCTCCTCGTCCCTCACCTGTCTCTGCCCCTCTGCTTCCCTCACCTGTCTTTGCTCCTGCTCTTCCCTAACCTGTCTCTGCTCCTGCCCTTCCCTCACCTGTCTCTGCTCCTGCTCTTCCCTAACCTGTCTCTGCTCCTGCCCTTCCCTCACCTGTCTCTGCTCCTGCTCTTCCCTCACCTGTCTCTGCTCCTGCCCTTCCCTCACCTGTCTCTGCTCCTGCTCTTCCCTCACCTGTCTCTGCTCCTGCTCTTCCCTCACCTGTCTCTGCCCCTCCGCTTCCCTCACCTGTCTCTGCTCCTCCTCTTCCCTCACCTGTCTCTCCTCCTCCTCTTCCCTCACCTGTCTCTGCTCCTGCTCTTCCCTCACCTGTCTCTGCCCCTCTGCTTCCCTCACCTGTCTCTGCTCCTGCTCTTTCCTCACCTGTCTCTGTTCCTCCTCGTCCCTCACCTGTCTCTGCCCCTCTGCTTCCCTCACCTGTCTCTGCCCCTCTGCTTCCCTCACCTGTCTCTGCTCCTGCTCTTCCCTCACCTGTCTCTGCTCCTGCTCTTCCCTCACCTGTCTCTGCTCCTGCTCTTCCCTCACCTGTCTCTGCTCCTGCTCTTCCCTCACCTGTCTCTGCTTCTGCTCTTCCCTCACCTGTCTCTGCTCCTGCTCTTCCCTCACCTGTCTCTGCTCCTGCTCTTCCCTCACCTGTCTCTGCCCCTCCGCTTCCCTCACCTGTCTCTGCCCCTCTGCTTCCCTCACCTGTCTTTGCTCCTGCTCTTCCCTAACCTGTCTCTGCTCCTGCCCTTCCCTCACCTGTCTCTGCTCCTCCTCTTCCCTCACCTGTCTCTGTTCCTCCTCGTCCCTCACCTGTCTCTGCCCCTCTGCTTCCCTCACCTGTCTTTGCTCCTGCTCTTCCCTAACCTGTCTCTGCTCCTGCCCTTCCCTCACCTGTCTCTGCTCCTGCTCTTCCCTCACCTGTCTCTGCTCCTGCTCTTCCCTCACCTGTCTCTGCTCCTGCTCTTCCCTCACCTGTCTCTGCTCCTGGTCTTCTCTCACCTGTCTCTGCTCCTGCTCTTCCCTCACCTGTCTCTGCTCCTGCTCTTCCCTCACCTGTCTCTGCCCCTCCGCTTCCCTCACCTGTCTCTGCTCCTCCTCTTCCCTCACCTGTCTCTCCTCCTCCTCTTCCCTCACCTGTCTCTGCCCCTGCTCTTCCCTCACCTGTCTCTGCTCCTGCTCTTTCCTCACCTGTCTCTGTTCCTCCTCGTCCCTCACCTGTCTCTGCCCCTCTGCTTCCCTCACCTGTCTCTGCTCCTGCTCTTCCCTCACCTGTCTCTGCTCCTGCTCTTCCCTCACCTGTCTCTGCTCCTGCTCTTCCCTCACCTGTCTCTGCTCCTCCTCTTCCCTCACCTGTCTCCGCTCCTGCTCTTCCCTCACCTGTCTCTGCTCCTGCTCTTCCCTCACCTGTCTCTGCTCCTGCTCTCCCCTCACCTGTCTCTGCTCCTGCTCTTCCCTCACCTGTCTCTGCTCCTCCTCTTCCCTCACCTGTCTCTGCTCCTGCTCTTCCCTCACCTGTCTCTGCTCCTGCTCTTCCCTCACCTGTCTCTGCTCCTGCTCTTCCCTCACCTGTCTCTGCTCCTGCTCTTCCCTCACCTGTCTCTGCTCCTCCTCTTCCCTCACCTGTCTCTGCTCCTGCTCTTCCCTCACCTGTCTCTGCTCCTGCTCTTCCCTCACCTGTCTCTGCTCCTGCTCTCCCCTCACCTGTCTCTGCCCCTGCTCGTCCCTCACCTGTCTCTGCTTCTGCTCTTCCCGCACCTGTATCACCACGATACGTTTTCAGTTTTGTTCAGACGACGGATGTTCACTCTTTTTTCTCTCTCTGTTTTTCTGCTCCGGAGTTCTCTCCCGAACGGTAACATATAGCATCCTTAAAGAAAGCTCCTTGCACGAAGCTCAATTTCCCACAATGCGTCCTGCAGACGCCAGCGCAGGCTCACACAGGCTTCACACTTAAAGGAGGATGTACAGGAAGCCCAGGGGAAACGGCAGGAAGGCTACTTTAGCATGCACGTTCGAAATACACGGTAGAAAAGCTCCAGTGTATTGAACCCCCAGCTAGCAGAGAAATAATACATTTCTACCTCTCTGGGTGGTCACATGATCACACAATAACGTGCCTGATAAAAAAAAAAAAAAGAAAACAAAAAATATTTACTGTCAGATGACGACTACATTTTATCAAACTCCATTCTCTTTTACAGGAACAGACATACTTCATCTTCGCCGCCAGAAGAGACATTGCTAGGTTTATGCATTACAGGAAAAAAAAAATACAACCATCACATTACATCATGCGATTGTCATAAACACATTCAAGATTTCCAATTGTTTTTCGTAGTAAAACTAGAACAACCCATCCGTAACAGGAACACATTATAAATAGAAACATAAAGCCTCTATGCAACCTCTTTTCATTAATGCAGTTTGTAACCACATGAAGTTCTTTTTAATACAAATCATGTTCCCACAACGCCTACCTTTTTGCAGGAAAAGTCTGCCTAATGTTTCTCAATAAAAAGGTTTTAAGAATTATTAATAACTAGTTTATAACAAGTTATAAAGATTGCATCAATTTACCATTGGAAATTAAAATCAGCTTACAGACTAGTGTACCTACACTCTGTATAGGCGCACAAAATGGGACAGGAGCCAGTTGAGAACATCGCGGATGCACATAAAAAGGGTGCATGCTTCACTTTGTTCAAAGGAGTATAAATGTATCCCTGGAAACACTCCATCCAATCACAGCGCAGGCTCAGTGACAGTGACGCGCTCCTATTGGCGCGAGAGCCAAAACAAAGGGCGAGTGGCACACAGATGAAACAGAGGCAGGAATTGTAGCCCCTAGTGGTGTGCTGCACGTCAGTCACAATGGTCTCCAGGGAGACGTGGTGGCGGAAGAGCCTGTGCAGAGGGGCCAGGGGTGTGAAGTGTGTAACTCAGGTCAGAAGTGGCCTGACACCTCCAGACGTGTGCGCTGCGCTGTGACCAGCTCTAAGTCGCCCTGACAGATGAACTACACTACTCTGTGTCACCTCGATGGATGTGCTGCAAGGCCTGTGTCACCCGAGCCCATGCATCACCATTGCTATTACAACCCTGAATCAGAGAAAGTTTGGACCGTGTAGTAAATTAAAATTAAAAACTGATATCAGCGATTGGTAAATTACCTGTGACCTGTATTCTGAAGAAAAAAAATATTACAGCACATTATTTGATGTTTAACCAAATAAATTTAATTAATTTTCAAAATAAACACTTTTTAATTTTGATTCCTACAAGGCTGTTCAGAAAAAAAAACTTTGGATATTAAAGTATTTACCTCTTTATAATGTTGCAATTTTTTTTAACATCACTTAGCTATTTCAGTCCCTGAATGATTACTAAGAGCTCAAGTGATTAAGATGTAATTTTGCCCCATTCTTGCTGCAAATGAGTTTTAAGGTTTGCAGCCATATGGGGTCTGTGGTCACATTTTGTGTTCAAATATCCTCATACATTCCTTATTGGGGACATGTCGAGCCTGTAGGCAGTTCAGTCCTGCACCCACATCCTCTTCTAATGCAGCTGTGCTTTTGAAATGCCAGCAGAATGCGGTTTTGCGATGTATTATTGAAATATGCATGGATGTCCCGGGAAAAGATATTGTCTTTTGGATGGTGAATTACTCCAAAAACTCAGTGTGCTTTTCAGCATTAATTGTGTCTTCACAGAAGTCCAAGTTACCCTTGCCGAGGGCTGTGACACGACCCCATACCATGACAGAGCAGGGCTTCTGGTCTTGTGGCTGGTAACAGTGTGGATGTTCCTTTTTCCCTGTGGTCCAGACCACATGGCATTAATTTCTTCCAAAGCAAGTCCTGAAATTTTGATTCTGACCACAATACACATTTTTACTGTGTGATGGTCCATTGCAGATGCCTCCATGCCTAGAGAAGTTGATGGCACTTCAGGACACAGTTAACATAAGACTTGATTTTGTTGCATAAAAGTTTTAACTGGCATTTGTGGATGTAATTACATATTTAAATTTTGACAAAGGTTTGCCAAAGCAATCGTATGCTGATGTGGTTATATCACGTGTGGACAAATGATGGTACTTGTCTAACTGATTGGAGGTCAAGGGTATTCAGCAAAAGCTTTGACCCTTGCCCCTTATGCGGAGAAATTTTTTCAGATTCCTTGAAACCTTTAATTATGTTATGCACCACAGAGGTTGACATGTCCAAATGTCTTCTTATCATTCTTTGAGGAACATTTGTGTTTAACCTTTCAATAACTTTCTCATGAATTTATGGGAAAACTGGTGACCTTCAGCCAATCTTCGCCCAAGAAGGACTAGGCCTGTCCTGGATGCAGCTTTTGGACCAAATCATGATTACAGTCACCTGCTTACATTGACATCATTCACAGCATTATTTAATTTTTACCACATCACTGTTCCCACTTGAGTTGCAGCCCTGAATGACAGGAATGGGTGTATATTTACAAATAAAATAAAGTAGAACAAACAGAACATAACATTTCTTGTCTCCATACTGCCTGCAATGACATAGAAGTCAAGATAAATTTAGAAAACATGGCTGTTTTTATTTGCATTTTTGACACGGTCTCATCTTTTCCAAGTTGAGGCGGCACTACAACTATAACCACTATTACTAAAGCCTTGGTGGTCGAGTGGTTGAGAACTTTGATGGTTGAGTGGTAGAGAACTTTAGTGGTTGTATTTTGGAGAAATATAGTGGTTGAGTGGTGGACAGCTATAACGATTGAGAGTTTAAGAACTATAGTGATTGAGAGTTTGAGAACTATAGTGATTGAGAGTTGAAGAACTATAGTGATTGAGAGTTTGAGAATTACAGTGATTGAGAGTTTGAGAACTAAGGGGGTTCAGTGATTGAGCACTATGGAGCTTAAGTGGTGGGGGTGTGTTTAAGACAGAGTTGGGGGGGAGGTGGTTGGGGGTTAGTGAGAGTGTGGGAAAGGGGTTGGTCATAGATAAGGTATTGCCGTAATTGATACACATGATTCTCTGCTCAGGACAGAACAATTTAAATTCTAGGGGGTGTAATTTTCTCAAAAACTCCAAAATCTACTCCAACTTTCCATCCCAAGGGTGACATGGGTCAATGAATGGGCTGACTTCGGTCAGACTCAAGAGAGGAGTTTCTGTGTGTCTGCAGCTCCCATGAGTCTTACAGGGGCCACTTAGGTTTTGCCTTGCAGCCCCTCCCCAGTGGCTTTCTCTCACCTCCACCTTAATGAGCTGCACCTGTTTCTCATTTAGGTGAAGGTGATTATCTGAGGTTCATAGGGCTGGCAGTTGCAGTTCTCATTGGTGCCGCATTTTTAGTTTAACTGTTGATGTGTGTGATTTTGACCCTGATGACATGTTGATGCTGCTCCCTGTTTTTATCTCCGTGTGGTTTTTAACTACAACTCCAATTCCAAAATAGTTGGGACAAAGTGCAAATTGTGAATAAAATCAAAATGCAATGATTTTCAAATCACACCAGCCAGTATTTTATTCACAATAGAACAGAGACAACATAGCAAATGTTGAAATTGAAAAATGTAACAATTTTATCCACAAAATTAGCTCATTTCAAATTTGGTGGCTGCTACAGGTCTCAAAAAAGTTGGGGCAGGAGCCTGTTTACCATGGTGTAGCATCCCCTCTTCTTTTTAACACAGAGTGGAGGCATCTGGGCATTGAGGAGAAAAGTTTCTTGATTTGAACAGTTAGCCATTGGAATTTGACCCCACTCTGGTTTAATACAGGCTTCCAGCTGCCGGAGAGTTTTGGGTCTCCTTTGACGGACTTTCCATTTAATTATGCACCAAATGTTCTCAATTGGTGAAAGATCAGGACTGCAGGCAGGCCAGTTCAGCACACGAACTGTTCCACTACGAAGCAATGCTGTTGAAATAGCTGCAGTATGTGGTTTTGCATTGTCCTGCTGAAATACACAAGGCCTTCCCTGGAATAGATGTCGTCTGGAGGGGAGCATGTTGCTCTAAAACCTTTATATACCTTACAGCATTCATGGGGCTTTTTAAAACATGCAAGTGTCCCATACCATATGCACTAATGCATCCCCATACCATCAGAGATGCTGGCTTTTGAATTGAACGCTGATAACAGGAGGGGTGGTCTTTCTCCTCTTTAGCCCGGAGGATACGACGCCTATGATTTCCAGCAAGAATGTAAAATACGGACTTGTTTGACCACAGGACACTTTGCTACAGTCCATTTTACATGAGCCTTGGCCCACAGAACACGGCAGCACTTCTGGATCATGCTCAACAATGGCTTCCTTTGTGCATGATAAAGTTTTAGGTGGCATCTGTGGATGGCACAGCAGACTGTGTCTACAGACAGTGGTTTCTTGATGTATTCCTGGGCCCAGTAAGTGATGTCAATGACAGAATTATGCCAGTGAGTGATGCAGTGGCGCCTGAGGGCCCGAAGATCATGGGCATCCAGGAAAGGTCTTCAGCCTTGTCTCTTATGCCCTGAGATTTTTCCAGTTTCACTGAATCTTTTGATGATGTTATGCACTGTCAATGACGACACCTTCAAAGCCTTTGTGATTTGACATTGAGGAACATTGTTTATTAAGTATTCCACAATTTTTTTTACACAAGCCTTCACAGGCTGGAGATCCTCTGGCCATCTTTACTTCTGAGAGACTCAGCCTGTCTAAGATAACCAATTTATAGCCAGTCATGTTACACACCTGATGCCAGTTAACGTAATTACTTGCTAAATGTTCTTTCAGCTGATTCTCTTATATATTCAATGCTTTTTCAGCCCTTTTTTTGCCCCTGTCCCAGCTTTTTTGAGACCTGTTGCAGCCATAAAATTTGAAATAGCTCATTTTGTGGATAAAAATGTTAAATGTCTCAGTTTCAACGTTAAAATTGTTATCTATGTTCTACTGTAAATACCATATTGGCTCATGTGAACTGAAAGACATTGCATTTTGATTTTATTCACAATTCGTCCCAACTATTTCGGAATTGGGGTGGTATCTATTAAATCTACAGTTTGTTACAGCCTGGCATTTGGGTCCTGCATTCTTTTAGGTCCATTGTCCTCGCTCCCGCCGGACTGCAGTTTATATCCGCCGGGGGTGAAACCATGACAGGGCCCCAAGGGCCCCTGCACGAGCCTCCTCACAAACCCCCACAGCACCAGGGGCCAAATCAAGCTGGAATTTAGGATCCCTCTAGAAATCTTGACCCACACGCACCTTTCTCTTCACACACCCAAGCACAAACACACACACATATGCACACACCTTGTTAGGACATTGCATTGACTTCTATTCATTACGGACAGCCTAACTCTAACCCTAACCTTAACCAAATCATACCTGACCTTAACCTCAACAAAACTTCAATTCCCACCTGACGTGATGTAATGTGAAAACATGCCACTAGATGGCAGTATTGACCTTTTTTTTTGTAAAGCCCAGTCTGGAGCTAGGTTTGGGCATGTCCTGGGCATATCTGAGACGGAAAGTCCCAGAGAATTAAAAAAAGGACTAAAAGGTGGGAGAGGTCTGCAAAAGAGTATATAAGGAGGAAAATTGAGAGAGTAAAGTAGTAGGAGAAATTGAAAGGAGAAGGATACATTTGACCAGACCTGTTACTCTTTTCAAGACCTGTGAAGCTTTTTGTGGATTTTTGCCAGTGTTGGAGCATTTTTCTCACCCGGAACATCACCAAGCAACCCAACCAAAGGGACTGTAAATATTTTTTTTCTTGTATATTATCAATCTTGGTCAGTAGTATAAATTTTAGGTTAGTGTAGATCTTTGTTGAATTAACTCTGTTTTAGTTTTAAAATTTTGTCTGCCATCCCTTGCTGTCTTAAATGTTGTAACAAATTGGGGCTATAACAGTGAACATACGCACATGCACACGCACACACACACACACACACACACACACTCACCCACCTTGATCTCTCTAAACACACCTGCATCTGGAGTACTCTTCCATAAGTCACACGGTGACAGCGAGTTTGTGCTTGCTTATTTGTTTTCCAAGTATCTGGGCATATGGAGAGATCATTTAGGGATACATTTATGCAGATAAATTATTCATTTCTCACTTAAGCAGAATGCCCAGGGACACTTCAGGGCCGTGTGTATGTAATAAAGACAAGGGTCATTATTTCTCAGTGTTTATATCTGTGACAGCCACAGACAGCAGACTGCGTGTCTTTGGTACAAGTCTGGAGGGGTGCTGTTAATTTTCCACTGCTGATGCAGAGACAGTGATTAATAAGGGTCTCGCCGAGCGCGCTCCATTCTGGAGTTACACTGAGCGTGCTCCAATACAACAAGCACGCTCCTCTATAAAGTTCCACCAACCGTGCTCTACTACTGAGTCGCACTGAGCATGCTCCACTGCTGAGTCGCACTGAGCATGCTCCACTGCTGAGTCACACTGAGCATGCTCCACTGCTGAGTCACACTGAGCATGCTCCATTGCTGAGTCACACTGAGCATGCTCCACTGCTGAATCACACTGAGCATGCTCCACTGCTGAGTCACACTGAGCATGCTCCACTGCTGAATCACACTGAGCATGCTCCATTGCTGAGTCACACTGAGCATGCTCCACTGCTGAATCACACTGA
This sequence comes from Gymnothorax reevesii, assembly GCA_029721435.1. NCBI lineage: Eukaryota > Metazoa > Chordata > Actinopteri > Anguilliformes > Muraenidae > Gymnothorax > Gymnothorax reevesii. Next base: position 9,485,999 of record CM056588.1, read on the forward strand.
GCATGCTCCATTGCTGAGCTTCACTGAGCATGCTCCACTCCTGAGATGATCGAAATGAGAACAAAGTTTGAAAAATCTTCTGCAAGAACTGCAGCCAAAGCTTAATCTCTCCAGTTGGCCTTATCTCTTTCGCCAGGTTCACGATGAGGACGGGGAGACTATGGTATAGCTTTCAGACTGCTGAACCATCGCAAAGACGGTTCAGCACAGATCAAAAACCGCACATAACTGCAATTTCTTCAGGATCTTAGACAAAACAACAGACTGAGGAAAGACCCCTGGTCCTCCAAAGGGTTGTGAGACGCAAAGGCCGAATGAAAGCTAGCGGGCACCAGGCCTTCTGACATACTGAGAGTACATTTGTGCGCGGGACAAATTGATGACTTTATAGCTTTGACATTCTTATTTTCAGACAGAAAAGGTTATATCCAACCTTGACGTGTTTCGACGGGATACTCCCATCTTCTGCGGAAAGAAAACCTTTTCGGCCTGAAAATAAGAACGTCAAAGCTAATTAGTTAATACAGACAGTATGAACGTTTGTAGACTACTGATGAATTTATTTATTTATGTTACAGTTAATCATGGACTTGATTGCGAATAGGGCCACTTTGACTCTTACTTTGCTGGTGAGTGAAGTCTCTTAAGGCAGTGAAATAAACGCTGATGTTAAGCTCAGTTAAGGCCGCGCGGAGAGACGGGAGCTGAACCACTACAGCTGCAGCCTGAGACCATCACCGGACACCTGACTGATGACCAGCACAAACACAGACCAGCTCTGGAGAGCAAATAAATTACATTAATTTGACAGTTCACTCTCCAGCGCACCTGCTTGCTCATAGTTAGCATGATTCAAGTGCTCTCTCTCTGCTCAGAGATGCTACATTTCATTGATCCGTTGAAAGTGCTCCTGATTACATTACAAGTACAGGTAAAGTCTGAGTTAAGAGCATAATTGAATGCAGAACAATTGCATTTTCTCAAAGGAGAACTTCAGGTACCCAATGAATAAATTTAAGTTGAACAAATAATTTTTAAACTCAGCTCTTGTATATACCTGTGTGAGTGTGTGCAGGTGTGTGTGTGTGAGAGAGAGAGAGGATGCATGTGTGTGTGCGTGTGTATGTGTCAGCGTGCGTGTATATGATTTCATGAACATTGCCACAAACAGAAGCAACAAATTGTTCTCTCCAGCTGTGGAAAATCAAACTGAGCCAATGAGTATTTGCAGTAATTGTCTGTACTTGCTGTATTTTTGTGGTTTCCATGGGAAAACGACAGGAACAAACAGCATCATTAATGTGTTTTTAGTTTTCAAGAATGCAACTCAGATCAAGTTCTCGGATGCCCCATACTTTCAAACCGCGAATCAACTGTTTTTGAAAGCGCCCCTGTGGCCAAAATAATTCCATTATTAAAAAGAAGAAACAACATTCTGAACCAACAAAAAAAATCATGCCCTGATCATGGAACACAATTTTCTTTGCGCTGGAGCTAAACTCTACCACAAACTGCCCCACTTGTCGTGCATTGAGCGTGCACAAAAATGCTCAATTACCCTCAATCAGAGGCAGGGTATGCGTGGCTTCACGCTCAGCTTGTGTAAGAGCGATCTGTAGCAGGATTGAGATCAGTTTGGTGCTGATAAAGGCAGCCCAGAATCTCCATCTGCCCCAGCACTTCCCCTGCTATGTGCTATCCCTCATGCGGTAGAAATAGAGGCAACATGTCACTGTAAATGCTTTCTATTTAAGTAGTGGTACCAACCTTTCTGGGAACTGCGTGTGTGTATGTCTGAGTGTGTGTGTGTGTGTGTGTGTGTGTCTGCGTGTGTACATGTGTGTGTGTATACGTGTGTGTGGGTGAGTGCGTGTGTGTGTGTGTGTGTGTGCGTGTGTGTGAATGCGTGTGTGTGTGTGTGTGTGTGTGTGTGTACACGTGCCCTCCTGACAGGGGACAGCGCCAGGCAAGCACAGTGAGTGGACCTCCAGGCGGTGTCCACAAACTCAGGTAAGCGTGACCGTGTCTAAAACAGGATTTGTAAAAAAGAATCCTTTCCCCTCATAAATAAAGGATACACATGTCTACATGTTCAATGACTGTGGCAGTTCAGCCCCTCCCCTTGGCCATGCAGAGGAAGTAGACGGTTTATGGGTTTATGTGGTACGTTAGCCAAGTCAGAGACTTGAGTGTGGCTGTGTGTACGTGCATGCGGAGGCGCTGATGGGCAGGGCTGCAGGGAAACATGGCTGTCAGACAAACGCACGGGCAGGGCGGATGGGCATACCTTGTGCAGTGGCTGTGGCCGTCATCCGCTCCACTCAGCGCACAGATTCCCAGTGGCGTCAGGGGGAAATGGAGAGTGCTCTTACACCCAAGTGTAAGTGGAGGGGTCAAAGGTCAAAGGGCAGCTCGGTTTCACCGCACGCAGGGGCTTTAGAAAAACACTCTGCAGTCGTGTTTTAGCACCCCCGCCTTGCTAGAGACGGTGTGATAACACAGAGTCTGCTAATTGTCGGGGGAACACACATGCACGCTCGCACCGACACACACACATACACACACACACACACACACACACACACACACACTCACAAAGTTCACAGAAATGACGACACAGATGCTCTTATGGATCGCATCTTGTGAAATACCCCGTATTTCCGAACGCACAACAGGTACATAAGACTTTTCGTTCCGGGCCATATATTCCGTTTTCCGTTCCATTTGAAGTTCAAATTAGTGTAGAAGTAAAAAGCTGCTTCCTGCCACAATGAACAGATGGAGCCTCTGTTCAATTCAATTCTGTGCGATTCAGTAAGTGACTGCATCTCCCAACCCCCATACTTCACACTCGGGAGCCTGAAAAGAGCTGCTGGAACCAGGAATCATAAATACAAGATGGCAGCCGCTCCGAGACTGGAGACTGGAGCCCCCGCGGGTCTATGAACGAGTCCCACAGGCACCCTCAGAGAAAAAAAACCAGAGAAGAAAAACTATTATCCTTATTAAAGAACATAACTTTTCATATCTGCTCTAAAATTCTCTGAGTCATATCAAATACAAACAGGGTCGTACAGGGTCCTTTTCTATTCTAACCGAATTTAGAGGAGCAGAGCTGCGTGTAGGCTGGCATATTTTCAAATGCCGAGTATAAAAATTATGCATTAAAACACCGTTAGATAAGACAATTATTTGCTCTGATTAGACAGTTCAAGCCTTTGTGTCACTGGTCTTGTTGAAGATATGTATAAAGGAAAATACAACTCGTCAGAATTTCCGCAGCATTGCTGCTTGTGATAGGCAGCGAAAAGAGACTTAACACATTTGATTTATTGAGGTGAAAGTTCAGCTGCATCGCAGCTATTCTGACAGCCTTCAAGGTAACAGAAGTCAGAAACCCATCTGTGATTGTTTAAATCCTGATGTAGCGCACACACTGGCAATACAAGATTAAGGCGTTAGAGCACGTCAGAGCATGATTAGCATAGATAACGTAATTATCTGGAAACTCTCCCGTCTAATCCTATCTGTATCAGGAATAACCAGAGACGACAGCAAATAGGCAAGACGCGAGCCACTAACTCCAGGAAGAGCTCCGGTCTCATTCTTGCCCGCATTATGGTGCTTCCTGAAATCATTAGGCCGAGGTGTGGCAATCTAATTAGCGTGGATTCGATATTGACCATTACGTTTCCCTGAATAACACCCCATTAATCTCCGACAGGATTTTACCAAATTAAATTAAATAAACAGAGCTTCCCCGCCCCCCACCTCCATTATCCCCAGTCCCCACCCACCCCTCCATGAATGCACATCAGATCACGTACGTACAGAGGAGCACAGCGACCTTTAACCCCTCATGATGGAGAGTGGGAGTAGATAATCTTTGGCTGTTCTATTCTGTGCACTCACTCCCCCTGAATCGTGGCTGTGCTAGTGTACGCTATAGATATCCCATCCACAGGCTGACTGATGCCGAGCTATAGGTTGATTTTAAAAGCACAATACAAAATATTTTAACTGAAACATGTCAATGCTTTCTGTGAGCAAGCTAGTGTATTCAAATCTCTTTCGTGGTATTAAAATTGTATGCGAGCAAGCTAATGAATTCAACTTTCTCTCGTGATTTTAAAACTGTATGTTTTATATGTTATTTATATTGTCTTGTTTTATGTTGGCATTGTATTGGCTGCTGCCTTGGCCAGGTCTCTCTTGCAAAAGAGATTTTGGATCTCAATGAGACTTCCAGGTTAAATAAAGGTAAATAATTAAATAAAGGTAAATAAAATAATAATATAGTGCGGCGTAAGGAGGATGACTAACCGACAGCAGGGTATTTCTCCGCTTTTAGGGAACCAAGAATTGACACTCCCCCAAAATATTTTTTTCACTCAATCTTATCACCAGTATTAAAATTTCTTTTCATTCCCAAATTTCTTCCCTCTGAACTCATTAACTTCCAAGGACACTGCCTCTCCCTCTCAGCCTGCTGTCTCCACACCTGGGCTGTTATACGGCTGTCTCTGCCCTACTGGAGGGAAGCGTTAGCTGAAGGAGGTGAACTTTGTGACAGGAAGATACTGCTGTTTTTAACTATCGCTGAACAGGCAGTGATAGGGGGTCCTTCAGTCCTTCCGGGGAAAGAGAAGTGGTGGAGGTGCCACTTATAAAGCATATGGTCAGTCACTCGCTCTCACTCCCTTCAGCATTTCAAGGTTCAGTTATTTTCCTGAGACTCACACTTAGTCCTGGCATGCAGTCGGCATTCTGCTCTGTGGTATAGCGTTAGCAGGGCAACCAGCTTGTGTTAAACTTTACCGCAAAACCCTCCAGCGCAGAAAAGCGGTCATGATTCTTGCGCGCGTTTGCAACCGGCAGAGGAACTACCAGAAGCTAAAAATACAAACAAGCGTAGGGATGTGTTTGTTGTTTTGGCAGAGTGTTTTTGATGCCGCGCCATTTCCGTTCTCCATTCCCGCGGCTGCGGCTTGATAGAGGAGTGCGGCGAAAGAACGCGCAGCGGAATGCATCCCTTCTTCCACAAGAGAGAGTTCTAAATGAAGGACTTTGGCTGTTGTAGAAAGGCGCCCATCTTGTAGCACTGCAAGGACTGAAAATAGATCTGTTTCCAGGAGTCTGTCTCAGCGGCTGACGCTCACGGGCGTCCCCAGATGAGCATGCAATCAGAGAGCTCAGACCGCAGACTCCAGCCACGTCAGCGGCCACCCTCCTCCATCAGGGGTGTCGCAGAGGGGCCGTAAGGGGGCTGAGACACACTGACGTTCTGTAGTCCGATAATCTTGTGGTAATGGGCAGGATCAGATCGCATGGACAGAGCATGCTCAGACACCGGTGTTTGGGCTACAGCCTGCTGTCGGCTCCTGGTTCTGACTCGCAAGCTCTCTCCAGTCTGCCACAGTGGTGCCCCCCAACCCTCAACCCCACCGATGTTTATCCCCCCCCCACCCCTCAGGTACAGGGGAAAAGGTCAGGATCAGAATACAGGATCCAGTCTCGCTACGAAGCGAGGTATTTGCGGTCCTGAGGCGCTTTCTTTTTTCCCTTTAGTGGCAACTTTGAGCGAGCTTGAATATTATATTGACCTCAAAAGACAAAAAAAGCAAAAAACCTGGGTCTTCAAATAGAGTCTCGGTGCCCTGCGCTCTGCAATGTCACAGAATTGATACATCTTTCTTCTCGCTAAAATAAGTACAAGCAAGAAAGCCTCTGAATATTTGAAACGTTGACAGACTGCAGGAAAGCGGTTGCGACCAGAATGGCTGAAAAGAGGAGGACATGAACCTGGATTCAGATGAGCGGGGGATTTCTGCAGGAAATGGCAGCAAAAACAGCGATGTCCAAAAACACCAATGTCCACACTGTGAAGGGAAATGAATATGTTATCCACAGGCATTTCTGACCCTGGCAAGCATACAGTGGGCAGCAGCGGTGAACCATTTTGAATAGTCCGAATCAATTTGAGGTGGAGTGACATAGTAAGTCTGAGTCTGTGTGTGTGTGTATGTGTGTGTGCGTGTGCTTGAGTGTGTGTGTGTGTGTGTGTGTGTGCTTGAGTGTGTGTGTGTGTGTGTGTGTGCGTGTGTGTGTGTGTGTGAGTGTGTGTATGTGTGTGCGTGTGCGTGAGTGTTTGTGTGACTGCATGTGCGTGTGTGTGTGCCTGTGTGTGTGTGTGCGTGTGTGTGCGTGTGTGTGTGGGTGTGTGTGTGAGTGTGCATGTGTGTTGTGTGCTTATGTGTGTGTGTATGTGTGCGTGAGTGTTTGTGTGACTGCATGTGCGTGTGTGTGTGTGTGTGTGCTTGAGTGTGTGTGTGTGTGTGTGTGCTTGCATTTGAGTGTTTACTAGAAAAACTGCCATAAATACCTGCCTTGCAGAGCTCTGAGCATCCTGTCTTTCTCAGGACTAATTCAGATACAGATTGATTCAATTCTACAGTGATTTTCAGAGCTGCTGTTCAGCGGTTATTAGCCAGAACCCCACCAAGTGTTTGTCTTTGAGAGGTTTTGTGCCAAACATTGACAAAAGAAAGCAAGTGACATACATGCTAATGTAACTCGCTCCCTTTTGTCAAAGTGGATCAGTTTTGATCAGGTTTTTTTTTTGTAATTGCTGTTTTTGGTGTATAGCACACTGCCACTGTTTCCCCCTGCTGTGACCCTTCTTCATTTTAGCCTTTTTGTGATTGACAGGCCAGCGGTTCAAACACCAACCATGTGACTCTTGCCCAGCTCTGCCCACGTCCCCATCTTGCTTTGGACACTTACCGCGCAAAGTGCTGGCAAGTAGACCTCTTTAATCGCATAATCCTACTTCCATATATTTTCACAACAGTTGCTGCAGTTCTTTCATACTTTTGGTTCTGGGGTGCCTCCAATCCTTTTCACACCCCTTGTGTGGGCGTATGCATCCATATGTACAGCTGTGTCCTGTGATTCCTGCGTGCGTGCGTGTGCGTACATGTGTGTGTGTCAACTGGTTGTACTGTAAGCTGTATTAGCCAACAGTGATGTGCTCGTGCTGTGGGGAGGACAGGGATTATGGCAGACACACATCCTGAGGACTCTGCCTCTGAGCAGAGCCACATGTGGATCAGAATGGCTGCTTTAGCCCCATGGCAAAGAGTACCTCCTATTCTTGAGATAAATGCACCATCGCGTCATTCAATGTCATCAGATCACAAAACACACCACCACCCCCGCCCCCCACACACACACAGACTCTCACTGTACAAGGAACGCAGCCACTCACACACACACACACACTCACACACTCACATGCGGACACACAGAAACATAGTACAAACACACAACACATTCCCCAGACACAGAACCAGTTGCCGTAGACACACACACACACACACACACACACACACACACGCCGCAAGCTAATATAATTCATGCAGTAATAGCTGAAGGCTAAACATGTCCATGTAATTATGTTTCAAATGCCCCACACACAACGCAAAACAAGTCGTTCTGCCCGCCCCCACACACGCCAGAGATGTGGGCTTGTATACATTTGTGTGTGTGTGTGTGTGTGTGCGTGCGTGTGTGTGTGTGCGTGTGTGTGTGTGTGTGTGTGTGCGTGCATGTGCATGCGTGTGTGTGTGCGTGCGTGTGTGTGTGTGTGTGCGCGCATGCATTTTTGTGTGTATCGTTGTGTGTATGTGTGTGAATGTGCGGGTTTGTTTAGTTATGCATCTGTGTTTCTTTGCATCTGTGCACAATTTTTTGTGTATATATGCAAGTGCATTGTTATGCATGTGTGAGCTTGTGTGCATGTGTGTGTGTGTATCATTATGCATGTGTGAGTTTGTTTGAGTTTGTGTGCGTGACTCTGTGTGTTCCCTAATGCATGTGAGCATGTGTGTGCATGTGGTTGTTTTGTTTCACTTGTTTGTGGCAAAGGGGGAAGGTGTTACAGTGCAGTGTATGGGATCTGTGAGTTATATGTGCTCACATCACAGCACAGTGTATGGGCTCTGTGTGTTATATGTGCTCACATCACAGCACAGTGTATGGGCTCTGTGTGTTATATGTGCTCACATCACAGCACAGTGTATGGGCTCTGTGTGTTATATGTGCTCACATCACAGCACAGTGTATGGGCTCTGTGTGTTATATGTGCTCACATCACAGCACAGTGTATGGGCTCTGTGTGTTATATGTGCTCAGATCACAGCACAGTGTATGGGCTCTGTGTGTTATATGTGCTCAGATCACAGCACAGTGTATGGGTTCTGTATGTTTTAAGTGCTCACATCACAGCACAGTGTATGGGCTGGCAGGAGTAATGCTGATCTATCCGTCCTGCCGCAGCAACTGTTCACACTACAGACAATTAAGCAGGGCTAGTAAAAAGGAAACAGTACAGTAATGCATATTAGCAACACACATAGACACACAGACACGC